>JAMKPZ010002828.1:0-50789 GCA_024699675.1 Amphibolis antarctica
TGTACCACTGTGCGGAAGAGCACTTCACGCACGCAAACCAATGGTCACCGGACACAGCCGTCTGGGTCACGCACGAACCTTGGCGGAAGAACAGTTTCACGCACGCAAGCCGCTGGTCGCCGGACTGGCGCCGTCTGGGGAAACGAACCTTGGCGACGACCCCTTTGCGGGAAGCCGAACCCGCCGACGACCCTTTCACTCCCAACGCAGGCGGACTGCGCGTAGGTCGTCGATCGCCGGTGCCTCTTCGCGCGGATGTCTCTCCTTCATGCGCAATCGTCGATCGCCGGAGCTTCCACGTGCGGAACGAACCCTCAATCTCGCCCGACGCCCCGACTCGCCGACGCGCGGATTTCTGCCCCTTTCTCGCGTTGTCTCCACTCGTCGCACGCGTCGGTTCCTGTTTTTGCATGAAAAACTGACTAAACAAAAAATGCATTTTGAAATAACATTTTTGGGCCTTAGGGTCAATGGGCTTAGATGGAGGACGGCCCAACACTGTAATCCTACTACAAATAACTTCCATTAAAAGTATGAGCAAGAAATTATTTTATAATTTCCTAATCACTTGCCTAAAACCCGTCCAAATGTAACTCAATTAATCTGGGAAATACTTGGCAGTAATTTTTATATGTTCTGGTACACTTAAAGAAACATTAGAAATCTTATGCGATTAACATTCAGAATGCCCTATTCCATAAAATTGAATTTTTTTCAGTTAAATCACGAATAATCCATTAAAAGACAGACAGTGAACAAAAAACTAATTATTGACAGAGCCAACGGTAGAAACCGACCTCAAGGCTGTAAAGTAGAAACAGTATCCTTTAATGGTGTCTGCATGGAAACAGTAAACAATCACTGCTTTTGCAGCTCCGAAAGTAGTAAACAGTAAACACTAAAAATAGTACTCCTTTAAGTAGCAAGTAGTGTACACTGTAAGAATGGTAGAAATCACAATCAAAATGTACAAGTATTAGTAATCAGCAATAAAATAGTATGCTGTAGGGTCCTTTTTATCTTTTCCTATTGTTTAGATCGAGTTGCGATCGGTAACAGCATCAGTAACAGATCCAGTATTAGTAGTATATGGTAGAATAGCTGTTGGTACAACACTTCACAGCCTTAAGCCAACGAAAATCAATCCTCTCCTTATTCATCAGTTTTCTTTTGCTGTTTATCCATCAACAACGTTAGTGGTAAAACATGCAACAAAAACTGAAACCAAAAACGGTGAACAATTACAAAATGGCCGGTAAATATATAGAAAATCCATCTATCCAGTAAATCAAAAAGAACACTGCAGACTAATCCACCCTGCAGTGAAGGGTTTTGAATTAATTTTTTAATGACAAAGGCTAATCCACCCTGCAGACTACGGATTCGAGTGAAGGGATCGACCTAGTTATTTGTCTGACATATATTAACTTCCTCAAATCAATCCTTGAGGAAGGATCGGTCAGTAAAACTGACAGTAAATAAAGTTATCATTTTGTTATGCGTTTTATATATAAACTGTAAGGTAGGGAATAAAATCAGTGGAATGATCCACGAAGAGAAATCAACAAAGTCATTACCATAGCAGTGCAGTAAATCAATTAATTAGTAAAGCATTAAAATCAAAGCTAGGCTCTGGGTACATGCAGCAACATGCAATTTTAATTATGAGGTAATAATCATGTCAATTCAAAACGGAGCATTGCATCTACGATCAAGAGGTAATATATGAGGAAAACTAATTAATTATGATCGACAGATTTATATATCATGCATGATCGACCAAGTGTTCGATTTCAGGAAAACTAATTAATGAGGAAAGGTTTAGGGGTTTCTAATTCATCGAAGTTGGACGTTAATTAACGGACACAGCAACTACACTACTACGATCCAAGATCAAGTCACCCATGGCTCTCTGGTTGCATGGTAAGCAATCAAGACGAGACCTAGCAAGTGGTGAAGTGATAACCGTTAAAATTTTATCTCAAAAATAATTGAATATGAGTAGAAGAGTTTTTTTATATTTAAATCTAATTTTATTCTTTACATTTATCAATACAAGACTATTCTAATATTTTTCTTCTTATTTTTATTTTTTATATGTAAAAAATTTGTTTATATTTAAATCTAATTTTATTTCCTATATTTATTCTATTTTAATAATAACTCACGCTTTCTTTCTCCTCTCCCCCTGTTAAAGTGTTAAGAGCCAAAAAAAAAAACAAAAAAAAATTAAAAGATGAGAAGCAAACAGCAGTTTCACATGAGAGACAGAAATAATCGCGAAGAGAGAAAGCCGCGTTTCGTGTCCATCTTACCCAAGAACAGACAAAGAAACAAACAAATTAAACAGTAGTTAATCGGAAAAGACGTACGTGAGCTCATGATTAATTAATTCTCATCACCAACACACATCAATCAATGATCATCTCGATGGCTTGGACTACTGCCGCGGGCGCCCGGAGCTCGACACCCACGATTGCTCGCTCGTGCATGCAGGCCGGGCCCATCACCGGCCCTTCCAGCCGCACCCATCCTTGTCGTTTGGTGCCCGGCAAACACACTATTATGTTAATTAACCAAGGGAGGGGGCCCTGGGGTTGGAAAAACTGCCCCCGAATCGAACGGCACGCCTACGGCGTAAACCTCATCCTGCGATTCGAACGGGAACCAAACAATCCGAGACGTGCGGGGACTGAAAGCGAATGCGCCCCCCTGTGTCCGACGACCGCAAGGCAACGCTCCCCGTGCGCACTCCCCTGTCTCCATGGCTTTTTAAGGCTTGCACGCTACAGCCGACGGTTTACCACGTCACGTGCAGATGCGAACCGAGCGCTCTACCTGCACCCTACCTGAGTTGGCTGGAAAACGACTCCACACCAAAACTAGGGTTCTCTGCGTTTCTAGCCCTTAGCTGGAATATACATATATATCAATCCAAAGAACTCATGCAAGTTGTTATGATTACGAGAGAATTCATTCTAAAAGATTAATCTAACAGGAGAAAAAGTTTATCACACCTAATGTGAAACTAAAGTTCATATCATTTTGAACAAACAACCTCACCCAACCTAGCTAGATCGCTTCTTCTAAGAAGGGTATGTAGATTTAACAAATCGTATGACTCTTATACCACTTACTATGATTTTAGGAGAATTCATCTCAAAACATGCACTAGTTTGATAGGAGAGAGAGTTCATTACTTAATTCAAAAGCACATTAAAAGATGAACCTTCTACTAATATTGGACTAAAGTTCCAAAATTTACGTTCTTCTCGCTAGCCAATTAAGATCCGCGTCGATCGTTAAAACTCTCGCTGCCACTCCTCTTCACCTCCTATATACGTATTTTTTTGACTTTGAATTGGAATTTCCTAATTTTGGCGAGATTTAGGTCTAATCCCTCTTTCTTTGTATCTCCTTTTGAATTGAACCCTCGTTCCTTGAATAGATCGAAGATGTTCTTCTAATTAAAAAAAAGCATAAGTATTAATTAGTACCATCTATATATATATATATTACAGATTATTTAGATATCAAACCAGATACGTACTCTCGGATTTTTGATGCTATCGCAAACACAGATGTGATGCTGATGAGGTGGGCGAGGCTTTAATTAGTTGGCAAAATGGAAGGATGGTCGCAGATCGATGATCGACGTTCACACGAGCAGGAACAGGAAAAACCCTATAATCTGGTACGACCAGTACACGTGGGTTGGTGTGGGAGCGGTGCGTCCCTTTTGACGGGTCTACGACGACCGATCGCCGTTATTAATTTAAAAGCGAACATCGTCCGGTTCCCACAGCCCTGCCAAATTTGACCGATCCCAAAAGCCAAATAAATGGGATTCTACGACGCCCATCCCTGGCTTCCCACGCAATTCGAATCCCTCCGTCTTTCCGAGGTGCACGACAACAGGGCGAGACGTGAATGCTTGAAAACTAACGACGATAAATTAAGCGTACCTCCTAGGGTTTAGGCCGGTCGTTGCTTCGTCTTCTTCGCGGCCAGCTGCTTTCGTTTTTGAAATGTAGAATTTGTTTGGATCCACATGAATCCGTAGGAGACAGGAAACTGGCCTGGGGGCCCGAGTATCCTGGTATGTATTTCGTCAAACTGCATGATTTTATCTTAGGTTTGTTTGGAAAAAATAATTTTACGTCGAAAACGAGAGTAAAATTAAAATTTTTATATACTTATTATTATTAATTAATTAATTTTAATAAGACAAAATCCATAAGATTACAGCAACTGCTTCATTATATATATATATATGGTCCGAACGAGGCTTACAACTCACGGTCGATGTACTCTGGGCTTCCATATATATTAGTAGATTACTACTGTCTTTGGTTTGAGTGCATGGAAAGCAAGAAAGATTACTCGTGCAAATCACCGGCCACTTAATTAGCCGTTCATGGTTTCATCCTCTTGATCAAGTTGGAACTGCATGGTTTTCTAAATTAACGTTTGAGGTTGGGGGCCTGACTACTCAATTATATTAATATACGGTGGGACGGGAGAGGCGACCAGTGAAATCGTGTTTAGGTAAAAGTCACAACCACTTCAATGACCAATTAACTTGTCAACTGGCTGAGCTGTGATGAACTTAGCAGATTGTAGTTGTATTTTGAAAAAAGGGGCAATTTTTTGTCTACACATCTTTTAATTACAAATTAATATACTGGAGGAGAACCAATCCATGCGTATTAATACGTGAAAAATGTGAATATATTGATCTTGCCTGTATATATATCAAAATTTAACATGGAGTTGAAAAAAGTTTTGTTCAAACAAACACCTACATGAACCACATATATTTTTGAATTAATAAATGCAAGTTCATACTTTACCTCAATGTAGGTTAATTTGAAGACCTTAACTTTTGAATGAGTAAGATCCAATACGGATTAACTGTCTCTAACCATCAATAGCATGAGTAATAAAATGCAAGTCCCTTACGCTTGAACAACATTCAATAAGCTAGAGTCAAGTGTCTCTAACCATCAATAGTTTTAAGTAAGAGGTTAAGAACCTTAACCTTTGAACGACATCGATAAAGGTCAACTATCCTTAACTCTCGATAACTTTGGATAATGGGTTGAAGACCTTAACTCTTGAACTGCATATATTGGGCAAGAGCTGATGACCACGTAGTCATAGTTTTGGGCAAGAGGTTGAAGGCTTTGACTTTTGAATGACATCCAATAATTAAGGATCAATCTCCCCTAACCATCAATAACTTAAGGAATAAGGAGGTAATCATTGGAAATTTTGTGTTATTATCTGCTTAAGTGTAGTCATTGCAAAGGGGAGTGAGTAGAGTGTATCCATGAGAAAGCTAACCAAAGGAAAACCCTATTGGACCAATGAAACAACACATCTAGCTACTGCTTTTTGCTAGAATTACCTTTAAGTTCCAACGCTTCATCATTCACAAAATAGAAGAGGAGAATGATCGATTATGCAAGGTTGTCTGTAGTTTTCATATATATATATATATATATATATATATATATATATATCAGAGCTAGGAGTCATTTTCACCTTGACAAATGAAATATTCTTATTTACATAAAGGCCTGTTGATTACCGTCTCCCCCTCTTTTATGCTTCTTGATCTTCCGGCCGGTTTATTTACTTTCCATGTTATGCTCACTCTTCCTTTATTTTGCAGTTTTTTAATTGTCTGTGAGGTTTTGTTCTAACCTCCCTCACTCAGTACCTCTCATTTTAGTTTGGGCCCCCACCCCCTAAATAGATTGAGGATATTCTTTTAATATATATATATATATATATCTTCTCATAAATCTTCATGAAGAAATGCATCACTTATATATGTCTAGCTATTGCACGTCCCATCTTAATTAGTTGAAAGCATAGTTGATAATGGTGTGTGTTGTGGTTGGTCAAATTAATAAGTGAACCATATGTTTCTGTGTGAAGCCTTGCATGTGCCACATGGCATGCTTTAAAAGCATTGGATGGATCTATCATACATGTTGTTCAACTGGAGGTGTGCATTTGTTACCGGCCAGCAATACTGGCTATTGGTGGTGTTATTTGGAACTAATTAACCTCCAAGTCTCATTAATTATGTATAGGGCCGGGCATCATATTCTAAATCAACAGCTGGCGCTGTTGATGCCACCAATTCAATTGGAGTTCTCAATGACTCTGATCTACGTTGTTCAGGTGTAGTGATGGATCTATATATGTTTTGCTGATCAGTACGTGATTAGTGTGGTAGAATGGAAGTGGAACAAGGAAAAATAAAACTAAATATATGAAACTGAAAAAATAAAATAAAAATAATTTCAGTAAACTTTAAAAAACCAATATTCTCTATTTACTTTAAATTTCTCTCACATCCTTATTTACATTGATTTTTGGATAAAAGAAAACAAAATAAAATGAAACCATAAGAATATTTTTGTGATTCTACGTGCATAAACTTGAATATGCATCTAAATTTAACTATTTTTAAGGTTTTTTGTAAAGAACTTTTGAAAATAAAAAATATACTTCAAATTTCAGATCATCAAGAAACATATCCTTCCTTTTTTTCATACGATTAGTTATAGGCATGCATGTTAACAGTAATATGTTTCCGTTTATTCTAATTTAGATTATACTTTATCATGAGTAAAATTTAAATGGACTTTAGGCTTCTCAAAATTTTCATCTAATTTTTGCATATGGGCACATCTCATATAAATAAATAAATAAGAAAGGCAATTTTTTGTAAACACCCAATGCCTGTGTGTGCTCAAGTTTTACTGGTTCATGGGAAGGTGTGAAATCCATGTAAAAATCAAAATACATCTCGACTAAGATTAAATTTTAATCATCCATGCCAATATTTGAACTATTTTATGAATAAATGATTACAGATAAGTATATACCATATATGATGATTAGTGCATTGTTTAAACTAATACTAATATTCCTAATATATATATACACACACAGGGGATAATACTTAACTTCTAACGGTATTTATAAAAAATTGATTATAAGTATATATCTAACCTAATACTTAACAATACATCAAAATTGATTTTCATCATCTCTTCCTTTTTTTTCTCTCCCTACCTTCCTCCTCAACTCCTCCTCCTCCGGATATACAGATTAATTAGCGGTCTCAAAACATAGGTTATACTGATTAGCGGTCTCAAAACATATGCAATCGATCTGGATGGAAGATCGATCGTCAACAATTAATCTCCCAAACAAGTTTCTAATTACGATAGATCCATCGGTCTACAAATTAAAAGCGCCATCAAACCAAATATTGGTGTTTTCCAACGCCAGCAACAGCTTTCCCTCCTCCAGCATGCCAAGACGACGCTGGCACTTCACATCTCATTTGGTTTCTTATGCCCCGCAACCCCTCTTTCCAGCAGTCCTTCCACGCCCATGCCTCGATCGGAACTGTAGGGCGGAGCTATCGGTGCGGGTGGGTTCCATTCCCGGGTTTAGAAATATATATGTGTTCCGGTGAGTCTCGCGCGCTCACAGGTCGGGAGAGGCACGTGGGCCTCTGATTTGAAGGTCATGTAGATGTAGTGGAGCATGAAGGACGCGTGGAAGTTCGGAAATGTCAATTTGCACTCCGTGCATGGTAAATTGTTATTCTTAAATTGTATTGGTTTAAAAAGTAAAATTAAGATAAGATTTATATTTTTTAAGAAATTATATAATTTATTATATAATTTTTTATATAATTTTTTATGTAAAATATTAAAGATATTTGATAAATATTATTGTACGTATATAATAAAAAATAAAAATATATAATAAATAACTCTTAAACAAACAAACTCTATCTTGACTTCAATTCGTCTTTACCCAAGTGAATCTACTGATCACTGCAAGTAACTGGTGAAAATTTACCTGTTCAATCAATTGCATTTTGACTCAACTTAAGGTCTATGTATTTGTGCATTGAAAAATATTTTTCAGTAAAATTCGATAATTACAAGAAAAAATTTAAAATTAATTTTTTTTTTTAATATTTTTACACATTACAAAAAAAAGAAAGAAGAACAACTCATGATTCAATTACCAATGGAAGAATACTCATTGAAATTAGCTATTGTTGAAGGTATATATAGCAGGTGTAGTCAGCTGAAACTGCAGGAGTGCCTACTAAAATGGTAGTCGGCACAGACAATTTCCTGTGGAGTAGGGGCAGTCGGTTAAGAAGCTGGAGCAACGACTTTGTTGGGGAAAAATACTTCTGTGGGTTTTGAAGAAGTAAACGCTGACTATTTCCTACCAAGTAGGTGTGGTTAGTTGTGGTAGAATAGTATCATGTTGATAAATATAAGAAATAAAATTACATTTGATATATAAAGAATTTTTTTTTATTAATTTATTTTAAGATAAAATTTTAACATGATATTAAAGTTAATTTATACATATTTACTTGTAGATATAAAAAAAGTAAAAATATATAAAGAACTCTTACTCTTATTATTAATTAATTTTAAGATAAAATTTTGGGGGAAAATATTTCTGTAGGCTTCGAACATGCAGACTTTGAGCGATGGTCAATCTCCTTAAGTAAGAGCATTGATTGTTTGCAAAGCCAATTGAAGGTTTGCAGGTGCAAGATCTATTGAAGTGGAAGGCGAGATTTGGAATGTTGGGGAAAAACTTTTGCAAGGCAAATAAGTGAAAAAAGATTTCTGGCTTCTCTTTTATATCCTTGCAAATGAAGAAATTTTTTTCTAAATTTCGTGGTGTATAAATACTTGAAAATTTTAATTTTTTTTTTTCATTTTTCAGAAAAACTTTTTTCCAGATGCACAAACCTTCCTTTGTATTAATTGCTGAAACTAGCTTATAAGGTCTGTTTCTAATTAATTCACTTATTCCCACGACGTTTATAATCACTGAAAAGAATATCAAAACCCTGCCTTGATTAGTTGTGCATTTAAATATAGCATTTATACTCCGAGATCGATACATATATGTAGAAGTTTTCAATTTCACTAAGCATATATAAAATAGATTACAGATGTAATTAAGTTAATTTCTTCGAAGAAACTTCACTTAATTTTATCAAATGAATGTTGCTTTTTCATATATACTATATTTACCGACTGCAAATATTTTCAACTAATACCGACACTTATTTACAAATTAAAAATACCACCTTATTAATTATTACTTCCATCGATCTTGTCTAATCCTTCCTTCCATATATATATAATATATGTATATATATATATATATTTATATATATATAATTTATTATATGTATGTACATGTATTAATATAATATGTATAAATTATATCATAGTTACAACAGAATATAAATTTTTTAAGTTTATGTTGAAGCAAATTTCTAAATTACTGTCTGCATATATATATATCTTAATTAATTTCATATCTGATCTTGATGTCATGATCTTTTCTAATGTCATAACACCAAACGTCTGTATGTATAACATGAGAGATCGATTTTACATTTGTCAGCTTGGCTAGCTATTTCTTGATAAATTTTGATGCGGTGAAGTAATTATTGAACATGGTAAAATTAGAACCAATTAACAATAAAGTTGTGGATCACTGTAGTTCTTGCCTACTTACGCTGCACTAAATAAGATTGTCAGATTTCTCTGAAAGGTTATTAATGGGAGGTTTGTGTACGTTGAATATTTTGGAAAAGGATTTTTTTTTTTGAATTTTCAGGTATTTATGTATTGTAGAAAATTTTAAAAAAATTTAATTTTTTTCATCAGATATAAATTTTTTTCACTATTTTTTATCTATTAAGTCAAAAAAATTCTTTTTACCTAACTTCTTCAATTATCATTAAACTTATGTTTACAAAGAAAATATAAAATTATATTTAAAATGTTAAAATATAAAAAAAAATTATAAATATTTTAAAATTAATTTTTTAAAATTTTCACCACGTATACAAATAATCTTAAAAAAAATTTATTTTCTAATTTTTCTTTTTTTAAAAAAAAAATTGTTTCTTATATGATTGACGTGTGCAAACGAACCTTAAAGCTAGTTACTTTCTATGATCAACTAACAAGTTATTTTCAGGAGAAAATCACTTGATAACGGAATTAATAACTTCTTTTGAAATTTAAAATTCAAATAATATAAAAAACAAATTATCGTGGTGGAGGAACGCGGCAAGACGGACGAAAGGCCAAAGCCGCGGAAAACGAGAGGAACGACACCTTAGCAGTGGTACCGGGAGGACTTTTCACGGATGAGAGGTTTGATGAGACCTTGGCAAGTTGTGGATCACTGTTTTGGGTAGCCTGATTCCTCCTCCTGGAAGAATGTGAAAGTTGGGGTGAACAGTGCGCGGAGTGGGAGTAGCAGCATTGGGTTATCTGGGATCGAAACTTGTGCACCACAACTTTGGGGTTTTTCTTTTACTGTTTTTTTCTTTTAATGTCGAAAATTTAGGGAAACAATATTGAAAAAAATAAAGAAATTAAATTTTTTTAAAAAAATTAAAAAGATATTTGTGTACGTATGTTATGACAATTTTAAAAAAATTATCATTTTTGAGATAATTCTACTATGAGTATATTTGTTTTAGAAGATTAAGTGAAATGAAATGCATGTTTTTTTAAGATATGTTTAATTTACGATAATAATAATTTTTATAAAATTATTTGATAAATATATATATTATACATTGTTATAATACATAGTGATTTTCGTGTTATGCATCATGAAAAAGTGTTCAAATGTGTCCTTTATTAGTGAAATTTTGAACTTCAAATTAGAAGTTTGATGAAATGTTTTTTAACTACTAGAATATTACTTAAATGGTTAAGATTAATTAATAGATTGCAATCGTAAATTATGAAATTACTGACTGAAGTTATATATATATATATATACATATATATAAGTTGTCACATATGTCATTAAAATTAAAGACATGGATTAGACTTGATCGACTGGAGATATACTATTTTCATCGAGGAAATGATCAGGAACAAAAGCGCGCAGCCTGATGATTTCAAATAGAGATCAATTCATATATTTGACAATGCAACACCACCACTTGAATATATGTTCTGGTAAACAAAATTGAGACGTCAAAAAAAAAGGAAGAATATCGCCACAATCGCTTCCAAATAAAGCAATTGGATTATAACCACCGGTTGGCTTCAACGATTGCTTCCAATTAAAGCAATTGTACAACCAATTCATATCTGACTCTTTACTAATTCTAAAGGAAAACATATAACTCCATCACGAGGAAGAGAAGTTATAATTATTAAGAGCCATTTTGGAATATCTTTTGTGTTAGTTTATTTTAAAAAAAAATTGCATTTAAATAAACAGTTTTAAACATGATGAAAACGAGCATTTGTAAAGATAGATAGAAAGCATCTGTAAATTATCTTTTTACTTAAATTTATTTTCAAATAGATTTGTAGATTTTACCTTATTAAAACTAATTGGCTAATTGAAAATGACTTAGAAGTGATGTAAGAATCTCAATTTTACTTATTATTTTTGATGTGAGAATTTTTTTCAATATGCTCTTATACTTGTAAGTTTTTCATTAAAGTATTTTACATAACACCTTATGTGTAGCGTACATGGATTAAATCTAATACCATGTATGGATTTTACCTTATTAAAATTAATTGACTAATAGAAAAAGACTCACAGGTGATATAAAATTTTTAATTTCATTCATTGTTTTTAATGTAAAATTATTTTTTCCAATAAAGTTATGTATAAATAAGTATTTTTTAACATGATTTAAATGAGTACTCGTCGTAAAAAAAGCTTTGAACACGTACTTAACAGTTCAATAAGGTGCGCGCACACACACACACACACATATATACACACACACACTTAAATAAGTAGCTTGTTCAATAAGCTGCATTTTCTAAAATAAGTGCGCGCTTATTCAATGAGGGTTTAACAATTTTTTGTAGTTTATTAAATAAGCCATGCTTTTCTTTTCTTAAAAAAGGCTCATTCAATAAGCATAATTAAGGCTTCCTAAATTAATCAAATCTAGTTAAAACACAAGAGACGATTAGTGGCGGGTAGTGCTTGGTTAAGGGCCCCTTGTTATGATAATAAAAGGGAAAGGATGTGCAAGCCAACAGTTGGTTGTTTTAAATAAGACTGAAAAGGAATTGGAGGGAACATGTTACTTGCTTCCACTATGTTAAGAGACAAGGCAGTACATTAACACGTAATTAGGGCATAATTAAATAAGAAAGATGATCAGGTCGAAGTGTGTCTCGCAATTAATTTATTAGAATACATGTCACACACACAAGCACGGGTTTAATTAAAATACCTGCGACTGTGGACTACTTGCTGAGAGTTGGTTCACCTGCAGAACAAAAGACATCAAGAGAAACTACAAGCGCAATGCTCATGGAATATTATATACCTGCGACTGTGTTCATCGATCGATATATTATATATGGAATATTTTGTTATATATACCTGCTTAGGGAGCATTTAATTGCACACAAGTATACGGAACTTCATTTCCGATGATCATGCATGCATAAAGGTAGCTTAGCTAGTTCATAATTAAGATACAGATAAAATCATTCCACGCGTTAAATTATACATGGAGAGCCTCTGAAATTTTGAGATGTGTCCGTATGGTCTGCAGCAATATTGAAGTGCGTCAAGATCGAGGTTTTGCTCTCACCATTCGATCTCCAAATATATAATTAAAATGTTGGTAAAATTAAGAAACAATTAATATATATAGCTATAGCTAGTGGATTCCATGAGTGCCACGTTTCTATAATTTTTTTTATCCAGCAGGGTGAGGCCATTTAATTAATTAAAACCAGCTAGTAAGCTCGATCCTCAAATACATATATAACCACATATGTTCATGCCCTCCTGGAGGTTTCTTCCAACATCCCCACTATTAATTAGGTAGATTTGAAGGGCATGGTGTTTCTTAATTAAGGGGGTGGCCTTGCCTTGTTAGCATCTTATTTCCCAACCGTGTTGAGTGGCCAACAAGAAGACATGACCGAAACCAAGGCAAAGGTGGAATTAAGGAACTGCTTGCCATGTATGCCTTCATTCCAATATATGGTTCATTAATTAAATCCCACATTAATTTGTTAGCTTTCGTAAGCAACCCCAGGCCAGCTGCAGACATGCATGCACCTAATCCATGGTCACTGCTAATTCTCTTATTGCAAAAGCCCAAGTTCGTACCCAAGTTAGGGATTAGTGATGGTCTTTCGCGCGGCTGGCATAATTGCTGTATTTGGCATTGGGCATCGGAAAGTGCCATCACACATGTATAGAAGGGATGGATCCAATTATAAAGAGGACACAGATGGAGTGGGTTTGTGTTAGCTTCTTTGTCGTTTGAGGCGTATTGAGTGGAATCTCAAACAAGTATATATAAAAAGAAGAAAAGAAACTGTTGTTGAAGTGAGAGGAGGGGGCCCAATTCTGAAGGAAAAATAATCTAATATGCATGCCATCTAGGAGACCGATTGGGATTAATTATTCATCGAAATTATGTTTATAAGCTCAGGTGGTGGCTAGTGCTTTCCCTCAAGCAATACCAATACTTCTTGTTCGATCTACTGCGCGCTGCTCCTTCCCTCCCCCCAACCAATTAACCCTAGCACTCACCCTTCACCAGCATGACAGGCTTCGGTTCTCCTTGCGGCGCTTGCAAGTTCCTGAGGAGGAAGTGCGTCAAGGGTTGTGTCTTCGCTCCCTACTTCTGTCACGAGCAAGGTGCAACCCATTTCGCCGCAATTCACAAGGTGTTTGGGGCGAGCAACGTCTCCAAGCTCCTCATGCACCTCCCCGTGCCGGACCGCTGCGAGGCGGCGGTGACGATTTCCTACGAGGCCCAAGCCAGGCTTCAAGATCCCATCTACGGATGTGTGTCTCACATCTTTGCCCTCCAACAGCAAGTGAGGATCGATCCATAATCCCACCTGTACCCCAACTCACTTACATATTTTTAACTACATATATATACATACCAAAGTGTGTGTGTGTAGCTAGGTATATATACACACAAACACACACACACCTTAGGGCGCGTCAACAAATTCAACCTGCTGTTTTAGCAAGCACAGTGTTTAACAGATACTAGTCATTCATGTCTTGGACCATATATTTCCGTTTGGTACAAGTCACATCCTTGTGGATGCATGGGTTGAGATGACTGTGAACCAATTTCTTAATTTAATTTAATTTGTTTCAACTATTTCTCTTTGGTTTAATTTCTTGTACATGTGCTTCGATTCATGACTATTACTTAAAGACGACATATATGTGAACCGTCTTATTAATCACAACTACTACTTGCATTTGTGGTTCAATCGATGCAGGTCGTCAATTTACAAGCTCAGCTGACCACGCTGAAGCAGGCGCAAGCAGCTCAAATAATGGCCAACGGTTCTGCTTCCACCACCTCATTCGCCCAGGAAAACAAGCCGCCCCACGGAAAATTTCAGGCCTACCAAGAAAATTTGATGGGGGTTTACGACAACCACGATGAATTGAACAACATTCAGGCCATTCTGTCGGCCAACCCGTCGACCATGAGTTCCGACAACAATACCTCCTCCTACAATGGCGGATGTACACCTGACTCAAACAGCTACGCTCAAGCTTCTCAGGGATATGGTTCCGCCGACCTTGGGTTCGTCGACTCATTTGGTACCGAGGACAATGCTACCTCTTGCGCCATGGATTCTTTTGATTCGCAGATGAATATTACGAAATCTGCGTACCAAGACTTTGGGGATCTCCATTCGGTAACATATGGGTATCTTCGCCATTGATGAGCCAAGGGAGGAGGAGGTGGAGGAGATCGAACCAGAAGAAGATACCATCATTGTACACATACTATCATTATTCCTCAAATTTTGAACTTTTTACTGCTGCTTAATTAGCTAGAGCTAGTAGACGTACATCCGCGCATCATTAACTCGCATCAATAATAAGGGTTGCACATTGATGGCTTTCATGTGATCGATGGGTGTATTGCTTAGTATATGTAATCCATGGCAATACATTGGATGTTCTTGTTAATTGGTAATTGCTGTTCTAGTTATTAATGGCAACATCATTCACTTCATATGTCGATGTTCATATCCCTACTCAACAAGCATGTTTGTAGCTAGAATAGAATCATGTCATGCGACACAGCTAGTTGGCTTGGCAGCTTCACTGGAACCCCATGGAATATTGATGCATGGTTCCGGCCAGGACACCAGTGCGTCGCCTCCATCACCGTTCCACCATCGCTGCTGCCCGCCACTGTAATCACTTGACATTAATTAGCTTTTCTACCTACTTGTATTGCTCCAACGTCTTTCTTCCATATATCTTTCACTCAGGGGATTTTGCAGAATCACCTTCTACAACATTAATCTGATCTGTGGAATCTGCTGTCAAATGCAAGAAAAATGTGTTGAATTAATTGAAACGTCATTTAATTGTTAGGAATCAAGCACAGGATGAAACCCTGAAACCTGTGTCGGAGCTCGTGATCCTCATGAGCAGACATGATGCAAATATGGGAATTATTCTTTTCTCGTTGCTAGTTTTCGTGCTTCATCTTCGTGGCTGATCGAGAAGGCGTTTATTACAGCCACAGGTCCTGAAACCCTAACCCTAAAAGGAGGAACCATCATCAAAGGGAGAAGAAATTAAGAACTGTTTCTCTTCAACGAAAAAGCTAGCCTTGCCCTACACCAACTAATCATAAAGGCTTCTTTTCTTGATTTGTATGATAAAACATGCTTCGAGCCTTTCTGCAAACCACGCGGTTTAATCCTAAAAGTTTCACACTGCCTATTTTCTTGGGGCAATGAATGTGCTTCCAGTTCATAAAGGTCCACAAATGGCTGCTCCTATCCAATCATTGAAGCCAGGGAGAAAGAGCTAGAGAGAAAGAGGGAGACATGCATTATATTGGATGATCTGAGCTACCATATGTATATATTGATTACTTTGGAATCGACTCTGAATGGGAACATATGATAGAGAGAGAACTTTCCCTTCAGTAATTTATTTATTTATGATAAAAATACCCAAATTAAAGCGAGCTATTTTATATACCCATCAACAATACATATTTTCAGAGAAATTAAATGATATATACAAATGTTTCATTCAAAACATGGAATGACCGGTCACTTATTCTAAAATGTCAGAACTGGATCGCTTGGCTTTTTTCTGTTTTTACTCGATCTCTTCTACGAAAATAACCTTTTTACCGCCCCCTTATCTCTCCTTTCCCATGCAGAAAAGATCGAACTACCCTTCCTCGGTTCCTCCTCTCTCTCTCTCTCTCCCTGTGTCTGTCTGTCTGCCTCTCTCTCTCTCTCTCTCTCTCTCTCTCTCTCTCCATGTTCGATTGACAAGTTGATCGACACATACACCATTCGGCTCTCCGTTTTTGGTAAACGTATATCACCCATGGTTCTTTCTCATCTCATTCGTCGCCCACATAAGTGGTATCCTCCACTGGCCTTGCATTAATATTAGTTAGTCGAAGGCACTTACGATTGACTATTTATGTTTTGTGTAATGATTACCACTGTTCCATGAAAAGATTGACAATATTTTATACATTGTTCTACTATATATATCTTGTGTAATTATTTATCCTCCGATCTACATACTTCATGTTGTATATATATATTAATTGTAGGATGACTTTGGTAACATGAGTATCGTATTCCAGCAGATTGTGGTCAGCGGCTCGCTACAAAGCATATGGGTTGTAAAGTGCCAATCCAATTAATACAACCCATCAAGCAATGGCTATCCTGTTGGCCGTACGTAGAGGTTAAGTAATTATGTGATTAATACATTATGCATCACCACGGTGTTAGATAGTTGGGATATATTTTCAAGATGGTCGTTACATGATCTTTTGGAGACCTTAGGGTCTAAAGAAGTTCCCACAACTACTAAGTTACCATTTTAGTGGTTTTTATATTAATTGTAGCTAAAGTTAGTTTGAGTTGTTAGTTAGAGTTGGAGTTGTATTTGTTTGAAATTTTTATAAATTAACTTTTGTATTGTCAGTCACTTATATTATATGACATAATGTTATTTGTAAACACTATTCATCAATTCCAATAGCCTTTAGTAATGAAAGTTGAAATTTAGTAAATAAATAAGACCTAAGATTTTCTTAGATTGCTTGAAATTGAATGTGTTATATATGCAAGTATATCAATTATTAGCTGATCAATTGTTGCAAAAAGCAAATAAGACTTGAATCATCAACTTGGTCACAAACAACATATATGTATGAAAATCAAATCTTGATGTACTTGGTGCATGCACAGAAGATTGGATTTATCAATACATCAAATCTTGACGTATGTACATACGTTATGCCAAGTGAGTTTGGTGATTGTATTCACAAGCACATAATGCTCTGATTTTGTGGATGAGCATGAAATAGTGAATTAATTGTTTGCATGATGTCCACGATATGACATTTGGACCAAGTTAGATGAGGTACCTGGTGATGGAGTAATTAATGATCATTAAGGTATATAGTATTGGGAACGTGACCTAACTATGCTTAACCAATCCAAATGAAACTAATGGAAATAATCAAGCACAAACAACACCCAAATTTTATGTGGAAAAATCTATTCAATGTGAGGAGACAAAAACCACGGGACCCTCTCGGTCCAGGCCAACCTGCTCTCTGCTTCAATGTGAGTTACAACTATTTGTCTTCTCAAGTTATCAAACTTGAGGCATTCAACACAGCATACAAGGGCAATATTATGGATGAATAATAAGTGTAAAAGAAAATTAACAAACCACTATTTTCTCTCCTCAAGTTCAACCATTGAAGGGGCTTGTCATCCAATGCATGCCCCACAGATCGTATGCACAGCCGTTGGACGCCCAAGCATGTCGGAGCCTTCCGCGTGAAGATCGTTGGCTGGATCTTGCTCACAAGACCCGCACGTGCCCAACACAGGAAGTTCACCCCACGAGCAACTCCTCTGCTCACAGATCTGCACCACACACGTCTGTAGCCCACGCCACAAGTCACGCCTGCTCCCAAGACCCACGCACACCCAGCAAAGGAGGTTCACTACACGAGTGTCTCCACCTACCCTAATCACCTTGTTCGTCAGTCCACACACTCGATGTCCCGATTGCCCTTTCTTTTCTCTCACTATTCACTTATTTTTCTCACAACCAACTAAAGCAGCAAAATAACAAAGGAGTGGGCCTACATATGGAGGTGGAGGAAGCCCGACCCAACAATCCCCCCCTCCTCCCACCTACATAGTTCAATTCACAAGGCCGGCAAGTTGAGCACAAATGCTCAGCTTATCTTTTGATACTGTCTTGGTAAACATATCAACACCATTATCATCTGTATGAACCTTTTTGAACACAATCTCCTTGGAGTTGATTACATCCCAAATCCAATGATATCTCACTTAAATATGCTTGGACCTGGAGTGAAAAGATAAGTTTTTGCTCAAATGAATTGCGCTTTGACTATCACCAAACAGTACAAACTCATCCTGTAATAAACCAATTTCCAGAAATAATCTCTTCAACCATAACAACTCCTTGCAGGCTTCAGTGGCTGCTATAAATTCTGCCTGTGTAGTGGACAAGGCAATGCATTTCTAGAGCCTAGACTACCAAGAAACAGCTCCCCTTGCATAAGTAAATGGAAGATTGGATTTATCAATACATCAAATCTTGACATATGTACATACGTTATGCCAAGTGAGTTTGGTGATTGTATTCACAAGCACATAATGCTCTGATTTTGTGGATGAGCATGAAATAGTGAATTAATTGTTTGCATGATGTACACGATATAACATTTGGACCAAGTTAGATGAGGTACTTGGTGACGGAGTAATTAATGATCATTAAGGTATATAGTTGGCCCAATTAGCATCAAAATAAGCTTGAAGATAAAGGGTCTAAAGTGACGTGAAAGTAAAGAGTAAGGTCAATGGTGCCTTTAACGTACGTACCATTATATTGTATGCACTTGACAGCTTGCTAATGTAGGATAGTTGGAATGATGCTACTTGCAAACATTGTTGATGGCATACATGATATCCAATCAAGCAATTATATACATCATAGCCTGTATTAATTATTTGCACCCAATCCACTCATCCGATAATATCCTTGACCATTCTGTTCTTGTCTAATGTTATATTCCAAAAATTAATCTTATAAAAAAAAAATTGCCATTAGAGATTCTATTAGCTAGGATTATTTTATGATGACTTTTGAATGTTTAAGAAGTAATTTTTAGAATCAATTTAATTAAAAGATTTTTAATTTTTTAACATATATATAAATAGAAAGATAATAACATACATCTAATATTAAGATATTTTTTAGTGTTAGATATAGCACAAACAATATTGCAACGAAACACGAAACATTCTATATTTCTAGCTTTCATAATTGAAACTATAATTCATAATGTTAAAAACATGGATCGATCCTTTGACACCATGACATGTTCATCACACAGTCCAATGATAGTTGGCACTTATAAACAATAAGCTAGAATAATTACTTATATATTACGAACAGTCACAAATATTGTAATCTAATTAAAGAATATAATTTAATTGTATTAAAATAAATTACGAACGATCAAGCATAATTTAAAGGTAAAGGTAGATCAACAATTATGCTACTCTCCATTGTTGGTTCACATATTGATCTTCAAGTTACCAGTAAAACAATGATGATTTAATTGATACTGTCTAGTCTTTTCTCAATCTATAAGATTTTCTCGAGGAAAGTAGTGAAGGTTTGATATCCCATTGAATCAATATATAATTTTCAAAAAAAAAAAAAATGATGATTGGATATATAGGAGTTGCTGCATTAAATTAAAGTAGTCGTAATATATATACCATAGATAGAACCCTAATCTACAACACAGGCGTGTGAGGAGACATGTGCATGTTCCTCGCGTCCGATGATGGTGAACTTGAAACTTCTAAGGCAGTGAAGTGCAAGGAAATATAAATTTCATTGCCTGAGTAGAGACCTTCACTCGTGCAAGGCTGGTAGAGATCGTCTCATCATCTGTACTTGTGCCACTTTTGGAAGTGTGTTAGACTCTAGGTTCGATCGGTAGTGTTAATGGTAAGCAAGAGTGGTGATAGATTGACCTGGTCTTTACCTTAGTCATCAAGGAAAGAGAGGTAGGTCCCTAGCTTGGTAGACCAGAAACACACCATTATCAAAATTAACAAATGGTTATAGAACGATAGGATGGGCCTTGGGAACCCTAGATTCAGTGCCCTTAGCCTTTCCCTCTTATCAATGAAACAAAAATCAAGCATGTGAATAGTGTATTCATTTTTTTTCTATGGGTACGTGTTGACTTGACGAGCCTCTGCTACTATGTATACTTTTTTTTATTTTTAGCCTACAGATGTAGATTGGGAATGTGCATAAATTTTATTGTAGAATTTCAGTACACCTACCCTCCTAAAATAAATCATTCCTACCATTCGTTGTGTGGATTTTGACACCTTGCATCGATCATGGGTATAGAAGTTATGGAGTGGAGTGCATAAAGAGTTTAGGGTTTTCCACATTGGGGAGGAATTTAACAATATAGCTAGCCCTAATTTTAACATCTGGCAGATAAGTAGTGTTGCTCAAACAACAAAAACATTTCGGTTGTTGTACAGGAGTGCGTAGCAGCTTTCGAAGCAAATTGGATCTTGAAGCTAAGCTAAATTTTCAAATGTTGACAACAACATGCTCATCTTAATTGGTCCTTGTCTCTACGTTTATATTTTCCATTTTCGCTAGTGGTATTGTTATTAGAATTCCGAAGGAGTTTTCTTATTTCTCCGCTTGCATTAGGATATCGAATATAATGCAGAAAAGTAGTACATGGGTATTGCATACAAAACTAAGTTGAACAGAGTGATGGGCAATTTTTCAGATTTGCATCCTAGCTAGGATGGAATTGTCTTGGGTTGCTTCTTCGTTATAAATGTCAATGCCTAAAGATCGATGAATCGTGCAAGTTAATTTTGACTCAAATAGAATTGAAAGTTGAAACAGCTAGCATATATAGATCGAATTCATAAACTTTCTTTCGTATATATATCCTCCACGCATGTTTTGTAAGAATACTCACCAATTGAATCATGCAGGTTGCTGGAGTGCTTTTTTCGATCTCGTCGTCGCCATCTGCCTCTAATATCGTGACCACCCTAAGTTTCTCAATAGCGTATGCCAGTTATTAGAAGAAATTAATCTTGGTTTTCAGATTGGGAAAAATTTTGGCCTCTCCCCATAGAAATCAATGTACGAATTAAGTAACGTTAGTAATGTAGTTGGTACGATCGAAGCCATCCTTTTCCCCTTTTCTTACGTATATACGGTGAAACCACGCAAATATCACACAAGCTTCAATCACATATACAAGAAGATGCATTGGAATTACCAAGCATTGTTCTTAAAATTTGCTTGTATGCATAGTGGATAGAGTGGGTTTTTTTTTATATATATATATTACAGTGAATAGTGTAGTTCATCTTCGTTCTATAAAAAGGGGAGGAAGAGTAAGATTCAACAACGCTACCATTATCCCAAAAACATACATTCATATATTCTACAGGGTTGATCGATCGTCAGTTTCTCATCATCCTCAAAGCCAAATCCTCCAGCTCTCCAAGGCCACTAACCTGAGCTCTCTTCTTGAAACACGGTGGTGGCAAAGGAACCCCCTCCTCTTTCACGACCATGTCCTGCATCTGTGACGCGACGCCACCGTGGTCTTGGGAGCTTTGGTGATGAATGGGCTGACCATAATGTGCACAAGGCTGAGACATGTGACCTCCATGGGGACCGGAGCTCTGTTGCCAGCAGTGCGAGCCGTGAGCCAACTGTGCCTTCAGCTGCATCAGCTGTGCCTGCAAGCTCGCCACCTGCGCGTATCCCACTCGATCGATGAATCCACCGAACCAATCAACAATATATCACAGAAAGAAGTTTCGATCTTTAATTGCTAGCGAGCTATAGAATTAATTGGCATGGCGTACGTATTCATCGATCAAATCACAGGATTTCTTTCTTAATTACTTGCTTGTACACTCAGGAGTTAAAATTAACAGCTTGCATGTGTCGGATCTTGCAGCAACAAAGCAAAAGTAGATCGATTTGATAGGTAGCCCCAAGTGGAATAATAGATCCAGAAATTAAGGTGATGGAGGTTTAATTAATTACCTGCTGCTGTAGAGCGAAGATGTGAGCGACGCAACCGTACACGGGATCCCGGATCCTGGCCTGTGCCTCGTAGGCGATGGTGACCACGGCCTCGCAGCGGTAATGGTGAGGTACATGCATGAGGAGCTTCGACACGTTGCTGGCGCCGAACACCTTGTGGATCGCCTCGAACCGGGCGGGTCCCTGGTCGGAGCAGAAGTAGGGCGCGAAGACGCAGTCCTCCGTGCACTTGCGTCTCAGGAACTTGCACGCCCCACATGGTGATCCCGCTCCACTCGCCATGGTCGGAAAACGGAACGTCGTGGATGATCGATCACCACCAAAGAAGGAGGAGGAGGAGGAGGAGGAGGAGTGGTGTGAGTGGAAGGGCTAGAGGATTAATTGGGTTTATTGTACTAGCTAGAGAAGAACCTTGGGATTCGGGGACGTGGATGGTAAGACGTGTAGGGTTTGAAGGGGGGCAAGTATTAATGGTGAAGAGCTGGGAAAGTCTACACTTTGGGGTCCTTGATGACATTTTCAATGAGCTCCGGTCGAGAGCTTTTCCTATATAAACTAATGAGGCTGTGGAACTGGAACTCCTTTTCTCCGCCGAACGCCGCACTTGTTTTTCCCTCTGTCACGAACACCCACGTACTTAACAAGCGGATTGGTTGTATGGTAGTGTGATCTACGTACGTACCAACCTCGTCTGTCATCTTAATTTGAAGAAGAAACGACAATTACTAGAGAGGAGAGGACTAGCCCACCCAACGCCTTCGGCTAAGCGTTCCGACCCTTTTCACCTTCTCCTTTTCTCGAATGCATGGTTGGAATCCAACTGGTCCATCGTTCACTGGCAGTTGATTTGTTGGGCAGTTCAGGGACTTTTGGCACTACTCTAGTTTTACACGAATAATAATAATAATAATAATAATAATAATAACAACAGTAGTAGTAGATGATTTGATTCAAGCTTGTACCCTACTGAGCGTGGGTGGATGAGTTTTTTCAAACTCTTGGAAAACGAGACCGGATAGATTCAAGCTTTTCGGATTCAACCTTCCAAGACGTGTATAATTTAGACCATGGGTGGCTCGGACTTATTCAAAGGAAAATGGTGTGAACACTCCAACCTCATCGATCGAGGAAGTAAAAAATTCCAAGCTTAAACTTCAATTTTTTCAAAATCTCTTTCACATGCACATTAGGTTTTATCATGGCCAGCAAATAAGATAAAATGTTTCAGTACGGAACCCATTGTATAAAGGTGACAGATTTTTTATGCTCCGCTTATTTTTTCAGTGCTTTCGAAACATTGTGTACATAGCCCGAACGTTATTTTAACCTTCCGTCAAACAACTAGCAGTTGCTTCCTAGTTCGAATCTATGCCGACATGCATGGCACTGAGTTAAATCAGGTAAAAGTCCGTAATTTTTTTTATAATGATAAACGCGCCGCCCTATTTTTGATGGTAAAGATCCACAAAGTTCATATAAGCAAGAAGACGGAATAGACACGCGAAGACAGATGTATCAGAAGAATAAGCACACGTACGTTAGAGAAACAGCAATGGGAAATTCGATTACACAACAAAATTGCATCTTTACAAAGTTTCCGATGCTACTCTCCAAAAAAGTGCGCCTTGTCTACAACATTGCCATCACATATTTTAGCACCACTATGTACAAAAACGGCAGCCCATAGGGAAAAGAGGCAAAACATGACTTACCTCTTATGATGAAATCTCACCTTCAACAAGAATTGCATCTTAACCTGACCAAAACGAAAGGAGAAACGAGGAAACACATTAAAGTAGTGCAGAAGGATCCATATCCAACATCTTTTAATTTCTATTTCATAGGCACCCATCGCTAATTTATTTCAAAAAATAAATTTAATTATAAAATTAATCAATATATCAGACAATCTACCTTATAAAATGTAAATTCTAACATGAATCATATAATTAATATTTTTTATCCAAGAGTCAGCCAAATATGTTGGAATTTTATGACCTTTAGAAAAGCATTAATGTAATTTAAGTGTGATCCGCACAATCCATACACAGGCATCTAAAAAACTAACAAAAAACTCTATGACGTTTACCTCCCATGTATTTATTGTAAAAGAGAATATGCCTACTCTAACTGTGTAAGTATGGACACCTGCAGGAAATTTGAACTCTTACGTAATAGTGTAATTTCTTTAAAGCCATGCCCTTTTTTATCGATTGCATCATTTGAATGTAGACACCAGACAGCGAATTTCATGATAAAATGCAAAGACCATCTGGTTTACAAACCTGAGTTGCGTCATAAACAATATACTCGTTGTACAGTAACTCTGAAGCTCGAACTGAGGAAGGCACCGGTTTCCCACTTGGAACTACTACTTCATCCTTCCATTTCACATGCTCCGACTCCAAAGGTATTGTCTTGCCAAGTCCCTTGGTCGAATGCTTTCCTGTTGGAGGCTTATCCATATACTGCACAAAGAAAAGGGTTGTCTTGCACGATATCAAACAAGGACTCTGATCATGCAACGTTTGGCAACGAATAACAAAAAATATGAATAAGAACATCCTAAGACGTAATATTGCTGCTTTTGAATTATTGATTTATCAGGGAAAACACAACCTTGGAAAATGCAATGGTATCATGACACAGAAATTTCAGGTAACTAAAAGACTCACTGAGGATTTCTTAAGCTCAAACATCTCCCCTAGTGCCACTTCACTAAGCAGCAGCAATCCAACTGGATTTTTTTTGTCCACGAAGCAATATTGTGCGCTTTTACTCACCAAATCAGCAAAGTAAATGCCTTTGCCAAACTATCAATCAAAAAAGAATATCACTGGTGTCAGCTAAAGGAAAACAATTTTAAATTCAAATAAAAACAATTTAAATACAACGAAAAGGGTGGACCATGTAGCCAGTTGCTGGAGCTTCAGGTGGTGCTATTCTAAGTCCTCGACTGAGAATACCTACAAAATTTGTCAATCTGGATCCTGCCGATCATAGGAATAACAAAGTTTATGTCAATGTATTTTTTGAAAAGGTCCGACTGAGCTTTAGACAACTATCTTTGTTGCATTCTTGGCAATAGGAAATGCCCTTAAATAGGAATAATAATCTAAACAAACAATTAAACCGACAGAAAATAGCTAATCAAAATATGCTGCATTTGCATTATTTGAGATGCAGCCAAAATAAGAAAATTGGAAACAAGACATAATACATATCCATCTTCCAAGATCCATAAAAAAAAAATTACTTTTAATTTTTAGGAATAAACTTCAAGTTAAAAACGTGAACTAGATTGTAGGCCCCCCACACGGTAATTATAATTCACTCTTTTGATAGCCCCAAGGTCTACCGTCCTCAGAGTTTGAGTATAACGCACGCAAGTTATAACTTGTAATTCCAGTTCCATTCATGAATTTGGATGGCAAATAAAATCGTTTTGCAGGAATTTTGAAGGAAAAGTGACCGATATTTTAATTCCTTTCAACAAGGAAAGATCCTTGTAATGAATATGCAAGCAGGATATTTAACAAAGAACCAAGTAAAACCACCATTGTGAGTTTATACTAGTCTTTCTTCATTCCATCTTGACTTTCACATGAAAATGCTATGATTGATATGATTTCTGTCTTTCGTGAAAAATAAGAGCCTAAGTGACGAGGTTATCCCATCAAGAAGACCAGGGTCAGTGTGGGGAGCATGGCCTCTCACAGTCTCACTAAACAAAAAATTGGCATATATTATAACAAAATAATAAAGTTCCAGCAATAATTACAAGAATAGGATATAAGTTCCTTCGAGGATATAAAATGGAAGCCTTTTTTAGCAGCAATATAATATGGAAGCATGCATACAACTAACTACACATGTTGCAGCTAAGAATCTAACATTTTTATTGAACAAAGAAACATCCTATCAACTATCAAGCATCACATACTTCTATAATGAACAAACTACTCCGGGGATAGTACAGCAAAATGCATGTCAATCTATCTTTTAGGTAACTGATACCCATGAACATAATAAAATGTAAATAAATATATAAGTTATGGATAATGAAAAAGATGTTTACCATGCCATAAAAGCATCTTATTTTGAAGTTTTGCTCGATATCTTGTGTATCTATCAGATTCTCCTTTTCTTTCAAGAGCAAAAACATCTTCCAATTCAAGGCTCCATTCCTGTGCATCACAATAAGAGCTTAGAAATCATAGTTACCGCACAGGGCTGAAGAATATATTAAACTTCAAAGAAGAACAAAAAACCTTGTGTGTTGGTGCATGAGTAGTGAGCAGATAATGCTCCACTAACTTGTAGTCCTCAGACTCATGAGGCAATGGAACAACATCACAGTTGAGTTTTTGATACTTATCATCAAGAGAGTCGCTAGTTTCACAATCAAAACCAACAAGTCTAGATGCAATTTCAATGTCCTGAAGAGCCTCTAACATTTTCACCTGCCAAGGAAGGCAAACACTTGTCCATATTAGTACAAAAATATGCATCATACAAATCCATGTAAAACAAAAAAAAATTATATGCGATTCTACCATGGATTTCCAATTGATATAAACTTGCTCCAGTAAGCTAAGCAGATGAACCAACTTACATGACACATCAAACCATCAAAGCACATTTTTAAGCCATAAAATGAACACTTGATCAGAAAAATATCTTTGTTTCGGAAAAGACCTTCACATGTATATCTCTAGGTTTTCAACATCAATGTTGAGGACTTCTATCCTTTGAAAAATTGACATATGTTGGACTACGGTGGAAATGCCACTGAAGTTCATGAATAACAAGACATTCCACAAAAAATACCCCAAAACCTATGAATTTCAGCATGAAGTAATAACAATAAGGCACATCCATAAGTATGTCATTAAAACACACCAAAGATTAATAGTAGTAAGTCGGACTACAAGAAATTATTTAAACAACAATAATAATGTTCGAAAAATTATGAAAAATGTAGAGTCAACCATACAGTTAAGCCTAAATTTATTTTCATCATATATCTGAAAATGTTTTGAACAATGATTGAAAAATTGATACCAATCGGCAAAATGTTTCTGAGTTGACTCAGTTTTTCAAACATTTGAACCTAAAACCCGAGGTATTATCAGAAATACCATGGATCAAACAATCCATTGTTCAAGATCAACACTAGATTGACAAATCATTCAATCCAAAGAAGCTTTTGGTTTGCTGGAAAAAGGATTATCGACCCAATATTGAGTTCTCCCATAATCCCACTTCTCTGCCTTCACCAAAGCCATTGTCAACTGCAGAAGAGTTCTTTGACCACCAAAAGCTTCATTGAACAATGATTTGATCATTGTCATCCACTGGAACTCATCAGGGTTTCAAAAAGAAGGGGGAGGAACAACTACATGATGAAGAAGATGGGAGAATGACAAGCATGTAAGAGGAAAGAAAGAAAAAAGGAAATGAAAAAAAGGTAAAGAAAAATGAGAAAAGGAAAAATAAAAGGTAAAAAAGAGAGAGAAAAAAAGAAAGAAAAACAAGAAAAGGAAAGAGACAGAGAATAAAAAAATTTCGTGAAACTTATGTTTAAAAAATAGTTGAAGTATTAAAAAAACAAAATCCTGATATTTTTTAATTTTTCAAGAAAAATTATGTTTTCTTATGAATTATATTCCTTTTCTACCTATCTCTTCTATTTTAACAATCTTTATTTTTTATTTGTTTAATTAATTCACATGAGACTTTTAAAAGATGCTAACTACATTAAAGGAACGACAATTTATAATTTACTCTAAAATCTTATAGTCAATAAAATTTTTAATTATAAAGATTATCTTGTAACGTATATAAGCTTTCTAATTTGTATTCCATGTATGGATTATAATCTAAATTTTATTGAGATGTAACTTGTAGATATTCAAACATAACTTGATTTTTATTAAAATACAATCTAAAATCTATTAAACCATAACTTGGATTATATTCAACCATAATCTAGATTTTCTTGAAATGTAACCTGAATTTTAAATCATTTGTACCATGAGTTTTTTCAGTCATTTATATACAATTTAAGATTTTTCACACATGCGATTACTACATTCCTATCTAATTTTGATATTTTAAGAATGATAAGTACCTAAAAAATTTATCTACGTAATTTTATATGCTTATCATACCATATTGTATCTTACCTCTGAGTCTTAAGTTGAAATTTGAAATATTTTTACCATTTCCATCAATATGATCCTCGATTCAATATCAAGGATTAAAACCTTGGTTTTGAAAAACAAAAAACAAATAAATAAACATTTGCATCAATAGATTTTATCTTTGGATGCATTCACTACAAAGTTACCTACACTTTCACATAAAATCTGTCATCAAAAATTAATTTCATTAAATTTCTGAAAATATTTTTAAAAATACAAAAAATGAACTCTTTGTTCCACAAATGATTTTTTACAAAATTATCCAAAGCTAACACATGTTAATCGACATAGCCCTAGTCTGGCAAAAATTTGCTGCTGTTAATCGACAACATACCAACAACACAACCTTGACATGTCTCCAACATTTTCTGGCATCAACACACCCGTAGATATCATGTTGACTAACATGAAAACCAAAACATGATATTGACATTTTGATTACACAATTCAATAATGAAAACCACGGTATATGTAGTTAAAAAACTTTAACTACCATAGGAATCTAACCAAAAAAAGGATGGAACCATTAGAGACCAAAATAAACAAACTGATTTTGACGGATTGGTACACTGAAGATAATTATTATGGTTTGGTTCAATTTTAAATTTTTAGAAATGCTGTTAATGGTTTGCTTATTGGTTCTAGGTACAAAACTTGCACTTACATGCTATAAGAGCAACACATGTGACAGCTTCCATCGATTCCATGCTCAGCTATTTATGAGAATCACACATCCCTCATGGAGCAACAACAATAGAAAGCAGAGGAATGTTTTCCAAAACTCAAGAAAAAGTAGGATGAGGCCCACCGTACACTGGAGCAGAGGACCTAAAGAACTAAAAGAGAACATTTGGGACAAGGATTTCCATGATTCACTTAGGTTCTTGTTGTCCCTCAACAGAGCCACCAATATGGCCTCAAATAATGCTAAGACAGTTACAATAGAGAAATGCTACAACAAATGTCAGCACTGCACCAACCTTGGGCAACATTTGTTGAGGTCAGTGAAGTTGACGCACATTCTCCATTTACCACTCACCTTCTTAACCAGAACAACATTAGCAAATCATTCCATGTAGTAGACTTCTTGGGTGAAGTAAATGCTCATCCAGTGACCAAGTTCATCTACAGCACCCCTGCCTCTCTTAGAAATGGTTCCTCTCTTCTACTTCTTTGGGCAAGGTGTTAGATGATGACAAAATGGTCGACACCCTTGATGTTGGTTGGTCTCCATACAAAGGCATCGGCGTTTCTCTGTAAAGATGTCAACCAAGCACTTCCTCAATTGTGGCAATAGAATCATCCTGATTTTGTTAATTTACTGTTTGACAAGTAGGGAGTTTATGCACTTGGAACTGAGGGAAAGGTATTTGAGGGAATTAAATTCCCTTTGACCAAGCAAAGTACAAGTGATTTGCACATTTCTTATGAAAGGGAGTAAGGGAAAGTAATTCCTTTACTTTCCAGAGTATAAAAGGAAGTCCAAGAATTGAATTTCAATCCTTCTACTTGAGAATTGGCATAATTCACCATGCCATCAACATTCCTTACACATGCAATGTCTGCACAACTATTTGACAACACCACACAAACCACTTGAACAATGCAACCGTACCTCCATTTGATGGAGCAACAGCTCATCCATGAGGTCGACCAATGGCGTTTGGGCAAACCGTGGAAGGACCATCTTGTCATAATGTGAGACCACTGTATGAGATTAGAGAGTCATGAAATCCTAACCTTTAAGGTACAAGTGCATTTGAAAGATCAGGAAACAAGTTTACCATGTTATATCCATAAAAGGTTAAAGAATGCACCAATTAGGAAAGAAGAATTAATTAGGATAGAAAAACTAAAAGTAAAGAAAAGCCTAAAGTTAGAAATTGTAAAAGAAGATTTAAATTTATGCAATTTAACCAGAGAAGAAAAAGCATTTATGAGGTTGACCCCCTCTAATGCAATTATAACTCTGATTGTTATTGTTGTTTTGTAGGAAAATGGTTTACTAGGTTTATCCCCATTGTATATGGCATTGTTTGACAGCAACACAGGCTCCCACAAGACAGCATTCACAAAAGCTATCCCATGAAAAATAAGTCATCCCCAAAATAGGAGCACCACCAAAAAGAACTACACAATCAAAAAATATTTGATGAATCCTCTGAAGCTAAGACAATTGACAAAAATATCTGTAAACTAGGCTGAACCATGTCTCCACATGACATATACACACAAAATCCTCAACATGAAACCCATAAACCACAAACACACAAAAAACCATTTATGGTGTTATTTCAAAATGAAAGTAGAAGTCCAAAACTCTCTACCAGATGCAGTTTCTTTTAATTGGATTTTGTTTTCATCTTTACTATTTTTAACAAAGACCTTGTTGGAAAAATACAGTCCTGCATGTACTAATTAAAAGATGAAGAATGATTTAATATAGAAAAGGACATCTCCACCCATTACTAGTTGATTTTAAGTTAGATGTCCATATTTCAACAGACCTTATATCACGAAAGCAAACTTTATTAGCTAATCAAATTCTCACCCTCCCTTGCTTATAGACAAAGGTTAGATTGTAACTTTGAATTAGAATTGAAACATGGATTCAATTTTGCCATATTGATTTGTAATGTTAATGTATGATATGAATCATTATAGTTTATCATATATATTTGAATTTGAATCAAATTTTTATTTTATTTAGGGAGACAACCGAGAACTGAACTGGAACCGACAAGCTTTTTAATAATTTGGCTTAGTATTAACTCATAAATGGTTTAATTCCATTCTTATTTCTTAAGTACCAAAAGTATGATTCGGTTCATGGTTCAAGCTAGAACCAAACCTTAAGTGTACACCTCCATAATAGCAATCAACATACACAACCAATTGGACGCATGCATGCAACAATATTGAAAGTTGAATCAAAACAAATAACAATTAATGAAGAAACCTAAAGCATAGAGGAGTATTATCATGAAGAAAAATATAAAAAAATAATTTGAAATGACAAGCAGTGAGAGAAAAGTTACCTTCATTTTGAAATCATCCTCGTCCTTTATGATGTGAGGATGGACAGACGGAATTAATGTGAAGAAACGGTTGCTTGCATTGACGATCAAACTTTCTTTTTCAGTAGAGGAATACTTCTTTTTATCATTTAAAATGTTTTGTATCTCTGTAAGCGCTTCAAAGCCTATGAGATGAAAAGAAAAGCTAAAGAACGATTATAATGCATGACATAGCATCCAGTAATAGCCAAGACATCAAGCTTTCCTTCTTGAATTAAGAGTACAACCTAATATCAGCAAAAATATTTTCTGTATATGGAAATAAAAAAAGATCACATTGTGTTCTAAATAATTTCCAATAAAAATGACTGATCTCTTTCCAGTATGATACTACCTAGAGGGGAAAAAAGGTATAAACATTGGGAATATTCTCACAAAGCCAACATACCTTTCTGAATATTCTGCTTGCTTAATTTTCCAAGTGGCATTTCAGACATGTTAATTTCGAATTCCATCATAGCAGCTCTGAGTAACAGGTGATCAGTCAAGAAGCTTACAAAATTATAGTTCAAAAATCATTCACAATCAACAACCTGTATGTTTCAACATTGAAAAGCATTTTCAACAAATCTGCCAATTGGGGAGCCAATGTGCTCTCCTCATTAGTTCTGTCTTGCTTCTTAGGCATTTTTTTGACCCCGTAATCCTAGAATCCAATAAGATAATGTCAGTCCAGAGATACAAATATGGATCATACTAGCAACAAAAATGGAAAAGCCGCAGCAGAACATACAATATCTAGTGGAAAGAATCTTCCAGGTTGCTTCTCAAAGTTTTGCCTTTGTTCCCATGCTTCCCATGGATTACCCGTCTTCTCAAGAAACAAATGTTTGAATTGACGTATTGCATCAGATTTTGACAACTCCTCCAGTATAACTCCTCCAATCCTATCATTTCCAACACGCCCCCACTTTCGGAATACATAGCAATCAGATCCCTTATCCTCTTCAATAACTTGAAGTATGTAATAGCTTCAAAGATTTAAGTATGTCAGAAAATTTGGAAATAACAGTCACATCACAGTGGTCGTGCAAATAAAACTTCAAATTGGCACCAAGCAAGTTGATTTAAAATGTGCATGCTAACGGCTAGATAAAATGCCTGAGGTTTAATAAAAAACATGAGTTTCAACCAACCCTTTCTCAAAAAAACAGACAATGAAATTGTGGCATTTGTCATTTTTCTGTACTGAAAATGAAAACATGATCAATCAAAGAGTTGCAATTTGCAATATGCATTTAAAAAGCATACGATGATAATACACGAGCAAGTCTGAAACAATCATATTACAAAGACATGGTTTTTGATTAATTTATCATATGTAACAAACCATAGGCGACTGAGAAACTTACCATCCACAAACTGTCAAAAGAACCATATCAGAGAACCCCTTTATATGGTAAACAACACATGATGTAATTCTACAGACATACCAATGCACTTATATTGACAATCACATTAGCATGGTTGGTAATAAGATTTGCAAAATTTCGTATTAGTGCATTTAAGTTTAAAACATTAGAATGCTGACATCTTATACATTGTGATCGGAGGAATGGAGGAGGCAGATTTAGGTAATGTTATTGTTGATGTTATCTTTGAGGTGATCTTGGAAAGGATAATGATCCCATAATTGATATGGTAGTGACAAGAGGTCACTAGTCAACCACAGTATGGTGAAGATCAAAAAAGGTAACTTTCTTGCTGCACGGATTGGTCAGAGGTGCATGCTACAGCAACTAGCATAGAGGGGTTGTGCTCTTGAAAACAAATTGAACGTTGGAAAATAACATCAAGGAAAATATATTTCATTTGACCAAAAAGTTTCTTTAGAAACATAGGGGGTGTTTGTGCATCCAAAATCTAGCAGAAAGAAAAATGGCAAAATCCAAAGTGGATTTAGAGTGTTTGTGTACACAAAAAACGTCAGAATTCAATTCCAACATTTTCCAAGTATCTAAGCCAAAAACGCCTAATTTTTCTCATTTCAAACCTCGAAAAAATGACAAAATCCTATTCCCCTACCAAGCTCTAAATTCTGATCAAATCGTTTCAATACTTTATATGAAAAGAAAACATCTAATAAATTACATAAGGACATTACAATGTCTACAAAAATAATAAAAATGAGCAATTCCCAATTTTACAAAGTTTTATTTCAATTTTATTAACTTGTATTGATATTTCTAAATTTTATATAAATTTAGAAGTGTTGTAATTTATATGTGATACATTAATTATGATACACTAATATTTAATTAAAATTTTCATCATTTTCTAAAACATGCTTAAATACCCGAATTTTAAATTTTTTTATTTTCCACCATATGCACAAATGCCAATAAAATTACTTTTCGTCATTTACCTTTTCCATCATTTTTCACTTTTTTTCTTATTTTTCTTTTCAACATTTTTTGAATGCACAAACATTATGGGAATGTTTGTGCATGTTTTCCACAAAAAACAAATTCCTTTAATTTGAGTACAAGCTAGAAATGATTGCTCATCTTTCTCACAAAAAGAAAGAATAGAATTTAAAAGGAAAACATTTTCCTTTAGTTTTCAAGCATACACAAACACTATATATAGTTTCAAGGGAATTATAGGTGCATTGATGATGCCAATAGGCCAGCAAATGTTGGCAATAAAAGGAGGTTCCATCTGTCATTTACTATTTCTCAACTTTATCACTGAATTTCATAGAACATTATTTCAGTGCTAAACATCCTTTTGCACATCCTACAAGAAGAGGACAAGTTATCATGGAGGAATAAATTAAACTCTCTCGTAGAGAGAATAATATTCCCCTAACAGAAGAACATGGTTCTTAAGAAGAGAAACACTCATCCAAATAAAACTTGAATGAAGAATACTCAAAAAGGAGAACGAACTAGTGTACACGCACACACTTTTATTCTCATGATGTGAGGATAGATTGGTCAATTTCATAATCATTTGATATCAAGCATAAGATCACATTTGCAGTGATGCCAGCTCTCTTGATGTTTATGATGTAAATATAGAAATCTGAGGACACGGGAACCAAATCAAGATAAGAAACAAATTTCTTGTCATTTCCTGTCATTTAAATTATCTTCCTAAATCTCATTGTTTGTTGCTAGTCAAGCACAGTTACAAAGATAACGCTCGGTAACTTTTGGAAGGGAAAATTAAGAAGTTTGCTGTTTTAAAATTTCTTCCAGCTGAAGGCTATAGCTCATTTAGGCAATTTATTCAAAGCATTAAAGCATGTTATTAGTATTTAGTAGTTCCTAATGAATAGATTTCAAACAGTGATACCTGTTGACACCTGTAGAAAGGTCAGACATGTTTAAGGTAGTATTATAGATGCTCTTTCCATCCTCCAGAATATGTCCTGTGTCTTGCAGCCCAGATGATTCATGTACGGCACTTTGTCCCTTAACTTTCACGGTGACCATACTACTCCCTGATGTCTCAAGTGTTTCAATCAAATACCTATCAAAAGGCAACATTTTTTTCTCTGAAATACAATCAGACACATAATTCTCCCTCAGAATCGGTAGCTTCATTCTCCTGACAAAGTGAATAAATCATTACCAAATAAAAGAACTGGGTAATGCAAAAATCCACACTGATGTATTGAGTCGAACTCAAACAGAAATACTAACCGAGCTTTTCTAATTTCCGGATCAGATTCCACTTGCCCACTCACTACCAAACAGCTAGTGTCTGCAAAGACAAGCAAATCCATGAAAATTCCATTCAATGCCACTAACTTATGTAATTAATTATAACATTATAAGAAGCTTGAATTCCTCTAATTCCTCCATCACTCTCCATCTCCTTGTCTCCCTTTCAAACAAAAATTCTAAGAAAAAAACAATCCAAGTCGTAATCCCAACCTCTCTCTCTCTATATATAATAAAAATTTACATCTATACAATAATATCTGTGATTCTCACTTTCCTCAACCTCCTTCCTAAAATTAAGATTAAGGATAAATAGTAACATAAATGATATTAATCTATATGTTCTATACCATGATTTATGTGGATCTCCAATTTCCACAATCTCCCTCTTTGTCACTTTGATTCTCTATTCATTTTCATTAATTCTCTCGTATTGATGTTTCTTATTAGATTTTCTGTCATTCTTCATCCTTCCCGGAAAATCCTCTTTTGTTCCATCTCTGCTCATTAGAAATATATAATAACATAAAAGTCATGAAGATCTTTGTGCCATCAAAAATAAATGATAACAAATGTGCAATGATAATATTCATAAGGAAAATATTATAATATCACAGAGTATCCACTAAAAGTTTCTCAGAGACATTTCTTCTTATGCCTTTAATTATTACTCTTTTAATTATAATCCTCTCTCCGACCACTTTTAATAAATTTAACATCTTTATTTATTTGCATTGATTATCTCATAATTGATATTTATGATTTATTTTTAGACTTTTCCGAGCCTTCCAATCCAAATGTACGACAAATTATATACAAATAAAGGAAGTTTTCTCATTGCAACCCTTGCGTAGACTTTAATAAATTTTGGATATAACAACAAAATTTCCTCTTATGTTTTATAACTCTTTTAATTATAATCTTCTCTTCAACTACCTTTAATAATTTTTAACATTTTATTTATTTACATTCTCTCATGACTGATATTTATTTGTAAACTTATCCATACTTTTGAACCCACGGATCATATGCACAAAAAAGAAAATAAAATGGAATTAAATATAAATTATATGGTTTTCACATGTATTTGGGTATGCGTGTGAAGTTTAAACTTTCATTTGATTTATATGTGGAGAACTTTTAAAATAATAATTTATCCTTTTAAATTTTAGTTTGTCAATAAATCATATCTTATTATTATACCATTTTCATCTCATGTAACAACGTGCTTTCAAATAGAAATAAACTTTACTTATTAAAAGTGATTTTCTTTTCATTCTTGTAAATTTGCAGACTACAAGCAAAATTCCAAAATAATTCTTTGGTTGTTTTAATAGAGAAAGGTCTAGATTAATGCATTTAAAAAAAAAATTGTCTAATTTTTACATCTATCTTGTATCATAAACAAGCAATTATATGTAAACGAACATTATTTAGATTACCAATATTAATAAAATAATAACAAAAAGGGGATATGTTGTTATCTTCAATAATAAACAATACTACACATATTCTGTACCTTCAACTACTTAGATAAAATATTAATCAATGCAAAGCACAGGACCATCAGTAGTTGATCTTGGTTTTTTTATTTCTCCAATGAGGCATCAAGGTAAAGAAAACCATACCTTTCTTTATCTTAGCATGAACTGCAACACCTACACTTTCAAGTTTGCATTTCAAATCAACCTGCATACCATTTCATTTTTAAAAAATGGACATCCATGCACAAAAAGCAACTGAGAAATATACCAGTGCTTCTTGAAGTTCCCCAGTCAGGGCAACTTTCAAATTCTCCAATTTGGCACCAATAGATGGCTGAGACATGCTGTTGACGGCATGTTTAATTGGGGACTTATTAGAGTATGGAGGAAGGATTCGGTAAGGTTTGTTCGCTTTTTGAGATTTGAACCACTGCAGTTACACAAAAAAAGTGTTATTACTATGGGAACAAATAGCTGAAATTAAAATTAACATTCAAGTCTCATATCCACAATTATGATCCCCATACCTTGCAAAGAAACTGATTGCTACTCTCTTCTGGGATTTTCCATTTATTCTTCAACCTTACAGATTCAATAGTTGAGTAATTGCACTTGCCCCAGGCTGATAAATATCCATGGCAACGATATTGACCACCAGAATAAATAAGGGAACCAGAACATAAAGGGCACTTATCCAATGCTCCAAAAAGCATCCCATCAGCACTGAAAAGAGAATCAACTGTCAAATATATTATAACTGCAATATGATACTGAGGAACAGTGGGAATGGACTGCCAATCAGGAATACCCAGCTCTTATGTAAAACAAAGGCATTTATAATACATTTTTAGACACAGAAGAGTAGATATTATAATTAATGATGAGTTTTCAAAAAGAGAACGAACAGTATTAGAAATTTAGAACAAGCTTAAAACTGGGAAAATCAACACAAGCCAAATATTGGCAATAAAGGATGCACTGACAGGAATGAAAGTAATATTACACTATGAAAGAGGGCCATGTGTCATGGTCTGACATGGGAATTCTCAATAAGAATGGCAGAAGAAATTACAAATTAAATAAAAATAGCATGAACATGGTGATAGCAGATTACGATAATCCATAATAGTCAAGATAGTATCAATACCTAAAAGAAAATATTATAATTTGCAATCATTGTCACCAAACCAGAAATCTAAAAGAAAAGTAAGTTGCCTCTGATTGACCTACGAAACACTCTATGAAACAACCAGAAAATAATGCATGTATCTTGCTAGAAATCTAAATTACTTCATGTAGAGCATGCTGATTACCACTTCAGCATTCAAACAGTACAAACTAATATGAGGTTCAATTAAAGTAATGCCATAGAAGTTTACCAACGTTCTCTTAGATCATATTCTGCTCCCCCAGGATCCTGTCCATTAACTTCAAGCATTTCTCTAAGCTCCCTGACGGTGACACTTCTTTTAAGCTCATCTTTTATGGCCCAAAGGGATTTGGTTTGCTCTTCCAGTTTAGTTTCTAGATCTGAAGCACTTGAAATATTCTCTGCTGAGTTGTTAGCTCCTTTTCTAGATAGCTCACCCGCAGAGGTGTTTTCCACTGCTTTTGGGGTCTTGGACTCATGCTCATTACTATCTTTTCTGCGTTTAGTACCTTTTGATGCCACTTTCTGAGAAGTTTGGTCACTGGTACCTAGAAATTCATCTTTTGAATCTGACAAGATCATCAAGAAAAAAAACTTTTAAAATGCATTGCCAACTTCCAATTATTACAGCAGATTTAAGTACATATATTTTTCTTACTAATGGATGAACCCTTTGTAACAAGAGCAGAAACTTCGTTTCTTTCTTGTATGCTAAGGATGTCCCATCCTGGCAATCTTTCAAGCACAGTTGATGGTGATACTTCAATAAAACATTTGACATGATACCAAGTTTGACCCTTTGCACCTTGTCCAATAGGCTTGAGTGATACTCGGATCTAAAAAGTAAAATATATTACGAAAAGTAACATTCTATTGCCATTTCATTAAACATCAACAGCAAGAAACATGAAACCATAGTTATCAAAACATCAGGGCACCCAAGCGTGAACATGGGGAACCTGCAGAGGCTAGGTGATGCTTAGTCGCCATAAATAAAATAAAAAATCAAAGTTCCCCAGCATAGGCTATGTTTATATGTAAATATGCAGCCATGATGGATATATTCAATTTACAATCTTGGATCGAAGTAACAGTAGAAAATTGTAATCTACAGAAAATAAAGCAATATTAAAATAAAAACAATGAGATTTTTAATCATGTAAAAATATAATATACAATCAGGTGTCAGAATGCCTAACCCTCTTATCACACCTAGGCAGATGCCTTGATAAATTCTAACAAGAAAGAAGCAAGTAATAATATTGCATAACGAGTACAATCTCCTATTAGAAGAACAATTGTTTAATCTACAAGTAACCTAATATAGATCTACAAGTAACACTCCACGAGCTGAAACCTCCTACAAAACTTTCACCAAACTATTACACAATTAAGATAAAAAATACATAATATGATTTCAGGTGACAACAAATGGATAAATATAATAAGAAGGTAATACAGTTGATCTTCCTTACATTGTAAGGGAAGAGATCTTGAAATTCGATATGGGCAAAAAATACTATCATTATCAAAAAAATGGGTAAATAGGATGGCCAATAGCATCACACAAACAATGGCCAATCACAATAACCCTAGGCAGAAAAGTCATTTGGATTGACTTTTCCCTTGACCAAAGCAGCAAGCATACACAATAGCCCATCAAGTTGATCATAGGCACAAAAGTCAAAGACAATGACTACCAAGAAATGAAGCAAGGGATTCTAGAAATCGTTTTATAGGGAAGTTGGGGCTTCATGTATTGAAGACGTGAAATGTCTCCAATTGTACTCTCGATGAAGCAAATCTGTCATCAAAAAGTCAATACCAATAGAAGGAGATCGAAGTGTGACCTGAAACCAGATCTTTATACTTATAACCAGTTCTCCATTTAAAGTAAGATGCTTCATGAGGCTTCTTCTGCATGGTTGAATTATTACTAAAACTATCAGGGCCAGTGGATAGGAGGAGCAGATGCAACCTGTCCACTGTGTGGTGCTAAAGAAGAGTCTATCCCTCGTTATTTTTTATGATGTGACAAAGTTAATGAAGTCTGCCTTCGCTTCTCCAAGTTATCATTCAGCAAGATTCCATGGGAGATGAAGGGAAGACTTTATTGACAGTCTAGCCTTTCTTTCAAGAGGCAAACGTTCAACTGGTAAGAAGAGAATTGGGTTGCTGCCACATGCTTGCTGCTGGTAAATTTGGCTTCACGGGAACTAAGTGGTCTTCGACCAAGCTATAGCTTCTTCTAATTAAATTTTCATCACAGATCAGGGGTTTTTGTTTTCTGGGTGTCTTTCCTAACTCTGTAACCTCTCTCTTTGTTTTTGTTTTTTTTTATCTTCTTGATAAGAATCTTTTGACCTTATGTATCTTATTTGTCTTAATGAAGTACACTCTTTTTCTCTTCAAAGGAAAATCTGTCATCAAAAATTCGGTAGTACCACCAACCGTAAATGTCAATTTTTCTCTCTTTGTGCTCAATGTCTTCTAAAAAACCCAGAAAGTTAGTTAGGAAAATAGGAATCTCCAACTCGAACATTGTCCACCAGCCTATTGTCCTCCTCTTCATAAACATGGTGTAGGTCTTTGAAGCCAACATTAAACACTGACAAGGCTTGCTTCCTCAATATGAGCACTTCTTGATCCTCATGTGCATGGTCCGCTTGAAGAATGGCATCAAAAGTACACCCAGGTTCGTTTTCCACGACACGATCCTCTCAAAGAAGTAGTGACCCAAGTCCACCAGCCCCTTAGCTGTGGAAATATTGAGCCAGAATTGGGCTAAAAGAAGGCCCAACAACCAACTTAGCTCTTACATTTGCTAATCTGGAATCAAGTCAGCCCCCACCAACAAATCCCATAACTTTTACAAAAATATTTTTTTCGATCCAGATCAGCATTTTCTTAAATATTACTGAAGGGAAAGATTACCCCAGCAAAGCAAAGATTAATCCAGCAAATACATAGGAATTGTTGGAGTTTGTGGAAGGGTAGAAATGACATCACATTCAGCAGCAATCAATGTGATGTGTGGAGCATTGTATCAAGCTTCTTTTTAAGCAAGGCTTGGGAACAATTGTTAATGTAGCCCTGTAGTGTTACAGTTGTATCTTAGAGTTTTGGATTAGAGTGTTACTCTTCTTGTTGGCTGGCATCTTTTTTTGGGAATTGTGGGGTGATGATCTTCTTGATCAATTCTGTTGCCGCATAACTTTATATTTATAGAAATCATCCATATCCTTCTCAAAAAAAGACCTTCTGTCCACTTCCTCTTTAGAGCCAAAGAACAAAACTGCAAATTGCAAGCTTAGCATCTTTTTAAAAAAAATAGGTCCTGAATCACTACATCCTCTGACACCACAGCCATAACAGCAAGCAGCCCCCCTAGGCCCTCCTCCAGCAAGTTGTACCTCAAACATTGATCCACACCCCACCATACCTGCAAACCACCTGAAACCCTCTTTCCCTCATCTTAATGCTCCTCCTCATCCACCCTCTCCCCTAAGATTTTCAACAAAACAAGGTCACACAAGTTTTGCAATCCATGAAGATTCCTATGTATCCTAAAGTTCAGGTTTTTGCATGGCAAGTTATGCAATATATGATTCTTGTAGAAGTGGCTCTAAGAGGGGCTGACACCTAGCTAGGTGCTGTTATTTCTGTTGGAAAGAGCAAGAGGCATACCTAATTTTTGAGTGTGGGGAGCTCTGTGGCTGGTGGAACAAGCTCATGAACAGGTGTTATTGGCATTTCTCATCTGATTCAGGTTTTTAGAAGGATTGGCTTCAGGTTAAGTGGGATTAGTAATCAAAAATTTGTGTATAGAAGCAAATGCAATTGCTATCTAGTGGACCAAATGGAAGGAAAGGAACCATAGGAAGGGTTGGCAAAACGGGCTCACATGTCAAGTTTGGATCCAACATGATTACAACCCAACTTGATCAAACCAAACCCAAATATGACACATTTAAAAAGCACGTTGAAAAATCAAAAAAACCAAACTGAACCCAACACATTTAATAAACGGGTTGCCTCATTTAACCTATTTAACCCATTTAATCAAATATTGAACCTACACCATTTAACCTATTTAATAAAATATATACCAACATTTTTTAAAAAGCCAAATTATTCAAACAAAAAAGGTACAGATTATAATTCTCTGGGAATAAAAAATTGAAATACATATCCACAAAAACACAAATATGCCTTAAAAAATTAAAACATAAATATTTTAACACTATAAAATATAAAAAACGTAAACCGGTTAGTGGGTTACAAACAGGTTAATTTATTAAACCCAAACTCAACCTGTTTATTGGTTGACCTGTTTACTCCCAACCTTAACCTATTTAATCTCAAGTTAATGGGTCAAGTTACACAAATCATGTTGAGAATTGCCACCCCCTAATAATAGTCAATTCTATGACATTGCTTGACCTTGAAGTGAATGGAAATCCTAAACAAATACGACACTCCTTTGAGCTGGGAATTTTGATCATTTTGTAGTTTGTCTATTTTGAGAAGTAAAGCAGTCTTGCTCCTTTAATTTATAATTTTATAATATTCCATTCATTTATATTTCTTTCTTGAAAAAATTCCTTCAAGAATGTTTGTGTTGGTTACGCCTTTAGATCACAAACAACTCAAGCTGAGACAAGTGATTTAAACAAACCAAGAGATGGAACACAGCACAGCTATTAACCATTTATTGAAAACACCATAAAACAAAAATGTGTCGTCAACATAAACCATGGTAAAATAAGGTACAAGTGACTACCATTCCTTTCATGATTTTTTCATTGCATTGCCTACATGTAGAACGTGATGCTTTTGAAGCCTCAATTGTAGAGTCACCATCCACACTTGAAGATGCAGATTCAATATAAGCCTTTATCTTCTGCTGATCTTCCCATCGAAGCACGTCTATGCCTTCAACATCATCAATCCTAATATTTGTGGTGTAACACACAAATATTTAAAATGACACAATATATGATTTGATGGCAAATAAATGGATTTTATAAAATTCAGTATGAAGTTTTATGGATAATACGTGGATATTGACAACTGACAACTACGAAATCATGCACACAGCAACAATATATAACAGAGATTCAATGTTTACAAAGCTACGACATCATCAGAATAGAGGCTCATGTGCATACAATTTTATTTGATTTGCCTTCTTGAAGATGCAAGCTGCATGATTCCATGCCTGGTTCAAATAAGTTGCAAATTTCAGACTTTGGATTTACGATATGGAAAAAGAATAATGGTTATCCATAAAGAATATACAAGGAATTATAAATATCTGCTTGCATAATTCAAAAAATAACATAAAAATATAATTATCATAAATACTTATAATAGTCGCATGCTGTCCATCCTTGTTCTTTTTGGCATACAACATTTTTTTCTTTGCACACTATAGAAACAGCAGAGAATTCACTACGATGACAACCATGTGATTGGCAAAGCAGAAGATAACAATTACGCATTGTAATAAAATGAGGTTCTTTCAAAGAATCTATGTTGCTCTAAAACATCTAATAAATAAATATGTACTGAAATACTAAAAAATAGGTCCATTTTTGGCAATTGCAGAAAAAGGGTCTTGTATCGACATTTTAACCACAAAGTGCTTAGGGCTGTTCTTTCCACCAGAAAATCTTAAGATTTAAGGTATGCTAGGAAATAAGGCAATAAATTCAGAAGCAAAATGTAAAACATGATCAACAAATAAACGCATGAAAAAAGGTCTCATGCACATAATAGGTTAATGTTGATCATGTAATTTGGTTTGGTTTATTAATGAGTTAAAATATGGCTTTGGTTTCACAACAGAAGGTGTTGGCATCTTCCTCCCAGACAGAAATTGTTATTCTATCAACTTAAAAACACAAAATTCTTGCAAGTTTTTACTCTTACAAAATCCGTGCTAACTCATGAGCCACGGAAGAAACCTACAAACTAAACATAGTGCATGGAAATGTATCATGAAACTTTTTGTGTATTGGATCTGTTAATATTTGTCATTGTTGGAAGACTGAAAAGAGCTTAGTTGTTTTTGGTTCGAGTCTAGAGATAAGATCTTTGTCTCCCTCAAAGATTAGCTTAGTTGATTTTGGTTCTGCTTAAGTAAAATTTATTATTCAAGGAAATAGTTCACGGATTAGATATAGTTTTTCAGATACACAGTATTAGCGGTAGTAGAGTTTCTGTCAGCATAGTACGTTCTGTTGGTTTTTAGCGGAACACATTGTCTCTTATCTCCGTTGATCTTCAATAAGAACAGTCCGTTGTAAATGTCTTTTGTTCATGATTTCCATAGATGTACAAAATCCACATCTGTATTGTATCTCAAGCTGAAGAAGACATTATTATTTTCTTGTGCGTCAGCGCAAAACAAACCTAACCCTGCCGTACGTCGATAGATAGAGCAAAATCCTGAAGAAAAGCTGGAACGTGGGAAATGAAAGCGAAAGCATTGGTGCGCTAAGCTTCAGAGTATGTGAGAGAGGTTTTACAGGCATGAAGCCGTCGAACTGCGTGGCGACCACCATCTTCCCAAGCCGAAGGACGTCTTTGCCGATGTTGCCCTTGCAGGACTTGCAGGAGGACCTCGCCGACTTGGCGTACTCGGCCTTCCAGGGCTTCGGAGGGTTCGCCATGGGAGGGGCAACGGAACGGCGAATCGGGAAGCCCTTCAGGAATTGTTACGAGCAGAAGGGAAGAGGGAACGCTTCTGAGCTATTTATTTATTACTAAATCGATGCGGACACGTGCGAGAGGGTGTGGAAGGGCCACTGTTGACACGGTGATGTGTCTTTGGCGGGAAAAACTGAAGCGTCACGTGAGGCGGTGATGTACGGGTACGACCGAAGAACTCGCGAAGAAATCTGGATCTTGTGTTTATTGTGAATTTTTTTAATTACGTTTACTATACATTAAGATAGCATGTAGTAAATCAATTAAATAGTTATAATGTATAATAAATTATAAAATAAAATTTTATGTATACAAATAAAAATTTATTATAAAAATGATAATTATATAAAAATTGTAAAAAAATTTAAAAATCGCTTCGTCCACACCTTTTTAAAAATTATTTTTTGAATTTATTTTCTTTGGTGTCATTAAAAGGTTTTATATCCATGCATATCTCTTTTTAGTTATCTTTGACATGATTAACGTCTTCGTGGTAATGTTTATTAATATTTAAAAAATAATATCATAAACATATATAATTAATTAAAAACAAACAAAATGTATGCGAGAATCTCTTTATTCCATTAAACCATTTCTTGTTTTTTTATTTTCTGATTTTCTTCTCCTTTACTTTTATTTTTTCTTATCTTACTTTTTTTATCTTTTTTTTCTTTGGTCTTGTTTGAGACCAGTTTTAAATAGTTTCTAAAATTAGTTTTAATATTATTATTATTATATAAACTTTAATATATAAATTTTTTTGCTTTAATTACAGTACAAATTCGATTTCGTTTACAAAAGTAATTATAACTTCAAATTTATCTAATTTTCATAATTAATTGAAATCAACCTTAAATAAGATTTTTTTTTTGTTTACAATATTTGATATAATAAATTTATATTTTTTGTCCCATTAAATTCTTAGAAAATAAAGGGAGAAAGGGGTTTTTTCTGAATCTTGAAAAATGAAAAACCTAAAACATTGATTTTATGCCGGTCAAATGGTATGACCACTGATCTTAACGCTAAGAAGTATTATTGTGTATAAAATACAAAGGCATGAATTTAAGTAATTTAATTTCAAATGATATCATAAGTAATTCAGATGAACTTAAATCTTAAATAACTCTACAAAAAATGACATACAACTGACACAAGTTAATATTCTATGCATACTTCAATAAATAATACTTGTCTCGTGTATATTGCCCGGATACTACCAGAATTAAATTTATTTATCAGAATTCTGCAAAGATAATAATACGTAAGTTGATGCTTAAATGTTATTTATATGTTAGAATTAATCAAAAATTGAATTTTGTTGAATCAAATAGACTAAGTATAAGCTATTAGTTGAAAAATTGGACACAACTTAACTTGACATAAATAATATTAAGTTTACAAAAAAATTCGAGTTATATTAAGTCCAATATAATCCATCGACATTTATAAATCACTCTAAATATTGTACATGCTTGTCGAAGAAGAGTTTTTCATCACACCTATATTTTTGTATATTCTATAGTAATTCTTAGTTTTAGCGGAGGAAAATACGATTTTACTTATTATTATAATTATATATTTAATTGATCAAATATTAAATTTATCAAGAACTCATATATCTATCTAAGATTTATTATAATTATTAAAATGAGTTGTTCTAGTTAAATCGAGGAATACTTTCAATAAAACTGAAAATTTCCGATTTCATAAAAAATTCAGTCAAGAAAGTAAAATAAAAAATTTAACAAAAAATATTCCGGTGATGAATTTATACTTTATTAAATTATAATGTATTAGAGAATTTTTGTCTTATTAAATTTGCTTTTATTTCGACTTATTTGATTATATTAAAATTTTATTTTAATCACGCACCATCTTATCGCTCGCAACATGCCCTGGCTTTTGACCGCCAAGCCATCTTCCTGATTGGCGGCGGCCTGGAGGAGTGCCAAATGCTAAGTAGGAAGCGCCGGCGGCGAGAGCCCCCGAGAACGCATCCCCGTAACAAGTACGCCGAGAAGCCACCGGACTTCCGTCTCCTTGCGTCCCTGTACCCTTCCTTTCAACCCTTCGTGCTCTCTTCCTCCTCCGGTAGGCCAACAATCGACTGGACGGATTTCAACGCCACCCGCGAGCTCACCCGGGTGCTACTCCGCCACGATCATGGCGTCGAGTGGTATGCAATTTTGTTTGTTTTTAAGGATCAGAGATGAATAGCTATTGATGAAGATTTATTTGTTCTGCAGGTGGATTCCCGACGGGCAGCTGTGCCCGACGGTGCCGAATAGATCGAATTACATACACTGGATCGAGGATTTGCTTTCGTCGGGCATCGTCGCGAGGGATTCGACAAAGAAAGTGAGGGGTTTTGATATCGGTACCGGCGCTAACTGCATATATCCTTTGCTTGGTGCGTCTCTTTTGGGATGGAGCTTCGTCGGTTCAGGCGTGTTTCAAATTTCTCAACTACGTAGTGATTTTATTTATTTATTTATTTTTGCTTGCTATCCCATTTCACATGTTTTCACCAATATCAGTCTTCTTATTGAAAGTGTTCTCTGGATATTTGGTTGTAGATGTTACCGAAGTGGCGTTGGAATGGGCCAGGAAGAATGTGGAGAAAAATCCTCATATTTCTCATTTAATCGAAATAAGAAACGCTGATGAAAATAATAAATGTGGAGAAGTGGGCACAGCCACCCAGGGAGAAATTGTTGAGGGGGTTGTGGAGGAGAAGGAAAAACGGGGTTCATGTTTTGAAGGGGACGAGTACCATGGACCAAATGTTCTCCTTGGTGTTATAAAAGATGGGGAAGAGTTTGATTTCTGCATGTGTAATCCGCCATTCTTCAAAAACATGGAGGAAGCAGGCCTAAACCCCAAAACGGCTTGTGGTGGAGCCTCAGAGGAGATGGTCTGCCCAGGTGGTGAAAGGGCTTTCATTAGCCGAATCATAGAAGACAGTGTGACGCTTAAACAGTCTTTCTGGTGAGATTGCTATGGCTTGAATAATTTGCTTTTGTTTAAATATCTTTCTCTTTATGGACTGATTACAAGTTTACAACTGACCTTTTTCAGTTGGTTCACTACAATGGTTGGGAGAAAAGCCAATCTAAAGTCCCTAATTTCAAAACTTTATGATGTTGGAGTTTCGGTAGTTAAAACCACTGAATTTGCTCAAGGTCAAACAGCTCGTTGGGGACTGGCATGGTCCTTCATATCTCCCAACAAAAAGTCTATATTATCACATGCTCCAGCAAAGAGCCATCATTCATTCATGATCGAGGTATGAATGCTACGTGAATATTTTATTTTCAATCTCCACCATATAATTTTTTTTCTAATTCAGTGCATACCTTTGCCGGTGATTATTTACAGAGCAATCATACCTTTTCCCGGAAAATTTCCTCTGAATTAGAAACCTTTTTGAGATTTCGTTTTTTTTTGATAAGTGCCTAACCATACCTTCAGCTAAACAAAAATGTCCAAATGCTACCACCTCTTTTTACTATTTGTCCAAATTCATTACTTACATAGCTTTGCTTGGTTACCAACGTCATCATGGGCAATAGCTTTCTAATAAGCGGATGCTTTTACATAAAATGCTTATCAGTTACGTTTTTGTATTTAAATACCATCTCCGAACATGCCACAGGGCCTGCAACGCAAATTTGGTGCCATGCATGTACTAAAAGCCACTGAATCATTTCTCCTTGCTTATGGTGCTGTCTGTGATACAGATTTTTCATCATTTCTCATCAATGTAAGCTACTTGAACTATTACAAATCGTTATTCTTTGTCCTGTTAATCAGGTTGTACCTTTATAATTAAAGCTGTACACGTTACAGGTCACCATTCCAACTGAGCAAGTTGGTCTAATAAAGGAAGGAAACTGTATGAAACACATTGACATTGGACCTAATAGCTTACAATCCCCCTCAGATGGTTTACGCTTCCGTATTTCAGTAAGTTTAGATATAATCTGTATTAACTCCTTTATGTTTAAGACTTTCAGGTTTTAAAAGTGTCAAACTTAGAAGAGATTGATCATTTTCTTTTTCCTCTGTCAGGTATTTGAACAAATTCCAGGCACTGTCTTGGTGAAAGGATCATTCCTGGTTAAGGAAAGTTCACTTTCAGGTTCCTACTGATTCATTCAAATTTAAGCTATATTAACCTTTTGTTTTAGTAAATTTAGAACAGCTACCTTTACAATGATACAAATCAATGCCTCCTACTAAAATACAACAGCTGCATACAAATCAGAAATGCACTTTGTGTGTATATCTATGAATAGTGATTTTGTTGCATGTTGTTGATTTCTAAGGTTTTTATTTTCTATGGAATATTTTTGCCTTCATTGATGAGAAGGTAAGAATTGCTCACTTTAAGGCAATTCAATAAGAAAAACACTCAGAATAATGGTAAAAGGCAACCTAATTATGAGCTTCTCACCAACTGGGACATCGTGAAGGTCCAATTGTATGCAAGGAATCTAGTTTCAGTCTGCATTGTTGAAATTTGTTGACACAGTTCGGTTTTCTAAAAGCCCAATTTGATAAATGTGTTTGTCAGTTTCAGACCCATATCAGGCGACATCTCAATTTTATCAGTCAGATCAACCAAGTTGGGTCCTTTTTAAGCCTCTGAACTGCCGTATGGTTTAGTACACACAAAATATGAGATGAAATTGTTGATACACCAGCAAAATGCGTGATGGGGAATTGCTCTGATCCATTATTGCACTAAGGTGTTTTGCTTCCAGATTAAAACTGTGACTAGGACTTCGAACTTTGGAATCACTTTAATCTTCTTGTACGTTCTCCAAATATTGTACAATATATGTTTTTGGTCCATTTCTTCAAGGCTAGATATTGGCATTTTATGTTACATCTAAATGCTATTTTTACTAGTTAGACATGCTTTTGTAATTTATGAATTTTTAATGATTTAATTTTTTCGCAATTTTCATTTTTTCCTTTTCTTTGTAGCGACAAGTTAATGGATTTAGTTTAGGTTAAGTTAGGTCTAAGATTATCTAAGTTAGATACATATTTATTTATATTTATAAATTTTTTAGATAATTTTGTTCTTTTCTTTCAAAAGATAGTGTAGTTACCATGTGACATTCATTAGATCCTTCCCATGATAGGTTAGATGTAATGTTATTTAGGCTAGACAAGTTTTTTTGTTGCAATGTTAATTTTCTTAAAAGTTCTTTTCTGAATTTTCAGGCATTTGGAAGTTTTAAGTGAAATTTATTAGATATTGTGAATGACTGGAAAGATTTTGTCCATTTAGCATATATCAAAGTATGATTTAATTAGTTGCATAATTTATTTCAATTTTCTTTAGTTTGCAGATCATTTTCTGATTTTTCCTAATTTTCATTTTTACATGTATTTATGATAGAAATTTAATACATTCGCCTCATATTATGCCAATCTAAGGTTTTTTGAGTTGATGCAATTTTTTTCTAAATTTTGGACGGATTTTCTCTGAATTTCAGATATTTTTTAATTTTTCTGACTCTCTTTGAAATACATGTTATTATCTTATTGTCTAATGTTTTATATGTTCTTTTGTGTTTTCAGGCTCAAATATATTGAACTATTCTTCATACTCAACACTGGAAATGAGAGTGATGAGCAAATGGATGGAAGAGGAGATGACCCAAGATGGTTTCATGGATTTCTCATGGATAAGGACAAAAGGAAAACTCAATGCAAGTATTGTAGGAAAAGGATAATAGGTGGTGGAGTGACTTGATTGAAGTAACATATTTTTGGTAATTACCACAACAAGTTTAAATGCAAGAAATGTTCTTGCATTGTTTGAAATCAGATCTGAGAGTGTTATTGAAGGGAACCAAGGTGAAATAGAGCAAGAAAGCAAGAAAAGATGAGAGGTTCAAGGAGGAACTGTTTGGGCAATCATGGAGCATGAGAGATTCAGAGGCCATTCTAGTCAAAACTCTGAGTTGGATTATGACATAGCTATCCTCTAGATTGTAAGTAGAGAGAAGAGAAACAACAGTACAAAGATATTATAATGTTATATTAGCAAGAACAATAGAATAGTAAATAGATGAGAATGACTCATTCAAATTATTATGAACAGCAGCAGGAATGATGATTTTTGGACATCAGCAAATTCAGGGTTTTTGGAGTTTAGTTGCTGGCTATAGTTTTTTAATTATTAAATACTGTTATTATAGTTTTTTTAA
>JAMKPZ010002829.1:0-29598 GCA_024699675.1 Amphibolis antarctica
AAAAAAATTTAAAAAATAAAAACATTAATATGAATTGTGCATTTCAATTTAAAATTTTTCATTTAAATTTATGTTTCGTCATAAACTATCCGTCACACTAAAATTTCAATAATTATCAAAACAAGAATTACCACGTCCCATATAGCTAAGGTCAAGTAATTAAGTCTTCAAAACACAGTAAGGCAAGCTCTCAAGGTAGGATGAAGTGATAAGTGAACCTATTGCATCAATGGGACTCAGCATGATCCAATAGATTGATAAATTGTCAGTTTAATGAGCTGGTATATTTTCATTAAATCTTAGACTCCACATTGGAGAAAGTGAGACTTTGGATGCATGGAAAACTAACGTGTTTGTATATTTTTAGCAGTTAACTGGTAAGGAGGTTTGAAGAATATTCCCTATCCATTGGGATTTACAGTAAAGCTATTTAGGCATTTTCTTATTTACTGTTTCATTTCCTTAGTTTGAAACATTCCAAGAAAATAAAATGAACTCATGCATCACATGTATGCAACTAAATAAACTAACAAATTATATGTTTGGTCTAATCTTGAATACCTCAATTATTTACTAAATTTGAAGAAAGGTTAGGTAGTAATAGACACTAGACTTGTTATTACAAAATTTACTTTTTCTTAAAAGTTGATAACAATTACTAATGACTATAGAAACAGTTTCTTATGTTCTCGACTTACTAATATTTGGAAGTCATGACCAATGTTTCAAAAACTGGATCAGACTCGACAGTCAGATTAACAATCAGCAAAGTGGCAAGGTTGCAGTATATTTGTGGAGTAATAATTAAATTTTCTGCACAAATAGGACAATAGAGTAAGAAAAATGCTTAAAAACCCAAGAAGAAGCACATGATAAGTGTTGAACCTAAGACATCTTCCATGTAAAACGTTAAAATCAACTGATTTTAAATTTTATAAGGGGCAATGTGCTAGGATGACCAGTACTTTGGTTCCATTTAAACTCTAATACCTTGTAGAAACAAGAAATAATAGAAATAGAATAATCTCATTAACAAACATAGGATATCTATATATAGAAGCTACATAGAAAAAATAACTAGAATTTAAGTAATGTAAAGCTATACTTATTGTTGATCCCTCATACTTGGGGATATGTGGTTGATATCGTGGTTAGTTTGGGCCAAGCATTCGGTCCCTCACGATTCAGGTTGGAAGTACAAGTATTATACTTCTGTGTGCTAGCCAGGGCATCCTGGAAATATGGGTCGGATGCCGGTCATCTTGGCCAGCATTTGAACTTCCCAAGAGGAAGTCACACTTCGTTTTCCACCTCATGTGTGGCAACCAGGACCAGCCCTCGCCGCCTGCGGGCATTCCCTAGGTGTGGGTGCACTGGCGTTTGGTCGCATTTCTTTAAGTTATTTTATGACTTCATTAACCTTGTCTGTCGCCTAGACGAAACTTCCACCAATGTTTGACGTTTATCGACGGAAGTCCCATTTTGTTAACGTTTCGTTTGGCACTTCCGTTTTCATTTAGGCCAATCGTAGAGTAAAGTCCGTAATGTTATAGCCAGCCATAGGGTAAAATTCATAATGTTACGAGTTAAAGACTAGCTGTCTAACCCCAAGTGGCCGCCTCTGATGCACTTTCTAGAGACGTAAGTCCAACCCTCTTGCCACTTCTGATCCGCCTTCTAGAAGTATTACAGTTGAGACATCGAGTCCTAGATTGGACTAGTCGTCTGGTGGTAGGTGGACAGATTTCCGGCCTATATGGCAAAGGTCCGGCCCTGCCAGGCGCTCATGATGCGCCTCCCAGGGAGGCGTGAGATTAGCAATTGACCACACAAATATAAATCTTTGGTCTTCCGCGACAGAGATGACGGAATTCCGATCAAAATGGTGGAATTCTGCCCCTTTGTGCCGGTTGTTTCTAGAGCGCTTGGGGACTCACTGCAACGAACCAGTGAGCGTCGACCTTTTGCGGTAGAGGAGGAATTCTGGCAAAAAATAGCAGAATTTCGGCCCAGAGTGTTGGCATCTCTTGACCATTCTAGGAGCACGGCGAGCCCAACTGTCGCCCAATCAATGTAACGTATGCAACACTTGGCCTTCCTACACCCGATAGTCCAACTTCGCAAAATGTCGTAACCTTGGCCTATAAATAGATCCCCTTTTGCCATTGGGGAGGGGTTCGACTCTTTGATTCTATTGTTACTTGAGTGTGTAGGCGTTCCAACTCCCTCGACGTTGTCAGCTCGTTCATCTAGCTATTGACCTTCGTCAATAGCCGATCATCCGCACACGAGGACTTGTCAGCGACAACTCTAGTTCAACCTCTTTACTGGTTAGTCATCCTGGTAGGAAGGGGGGAGACGACTCTTTTATTAGTAATACCGACCCACTTGGTCGTCCATAGCTTCGACCAGGGGAAGTCCTTTTTTCCTTCGGGGATCACCCACGATCCCCCCTCTCCTTCTTGTTTTTACGTGTACACCACCCAAGGTAAGGGAGGAATATCTTTAATGTTTCCTTGAGTAGGGACGTTTTCCTTGTTGCACCAGACAACCGGTTTGCCCTAGCAAGACGTCACTCCCATCTCATGACTTTGCATGTTTTGTGTTTTCAAGGTCACTTGCGAATTCTTTTTCTTCGTGCTAGCTTTGATTTATCTATTTCGTATGTTTATCGGCCTAGACATATGGATCTGTGCATTGCAAGACAAAACATGGAACCCAGTTGTTGGTAATACGGGTACCATGTGGCTGGTCGGCAAGTGAGCCAGTTGTCGCCCCTATGCCGGCCTTACATCCGACACCCTCGTATGCCCCTATTTCTCCTTGGCCATCCTTCCTTCGCACTCTTGTCTAACCTTGTGATTAGCTTCACATGGACAATTTGTTTTACTTTCATGCATTGCGAGCAGAAGTTCACCAAGGTTGGCGGATTTTCCCTGCATTTTTTGTTTTCTTCTCCCTTTATGCCATCGCCTGATGCTTGCTTGTGCATCATGGCCTTGGTAAATGCCCCCGAGACTTGACTCATTCTTGAGTCCTCGTGCGGCCCCCTTCTAGTCGAAGACATTTGGTCCCGGAAGTATCCCTCGAAACCCCTTTGATGTTAATTCCTGGAGGTGCATGTCCCCTTGGCATTTTTTCTATTTCATTTAGTATGATACCCCGGAGCCAATGCAAGCCACGATGCTTCCAGTGTTTTCCCAATCGATTCTGCCAGTTTCCGACCTCTCCACGGCCGGAACACCAAGGGAGAATCTTAGTCTTTTATTCATAGTTACCTTTATTTTTATGAGCCATTGAGAGGTCGGATTTCATCTGAGCTAGCTGAAGGTGCCTAACACCTTCCCCACCAGTACCTAGAGCTCTTTATCTAGTCTTTTGGACAGTAGACCTCCCTTATTATATCTATTTCTTACTCTTTTAATCGAGATTTTTAGTCTTTGTTGTGAAAGGTTCATCCTTTCTTCACAGGTTTCCTTGTTTCTCCTTAAAATAAGGTGGTGACTCTATTTATTTATATTTTTCGACATTTTACCTAGAACCTGTTTTCTGCTCTCATTTGTCTCGAGGACAGCATTGGCCATCCCTTGAGGGATTTGCCCGAAGGATAACAACACTTATAACACAATATCTTATTACTCTAACATCATTCATGAGAACACCCTCACCCCCAAAACCCCTCTTAATAAAGTTTTTGTTGGTCAATTATCTAATGCAATTGTACCTCTGTTGGTTGATTATCTAGTAAGACACAATCATTTGATTATGATTGCATCAATATCTAAAGCGTCTGCTTACTTGCTTTCCATTATAAAGAATGATTCATGTTGCTAATATTACATGGTGACCTACCGAGATTAAGGAAATCATTGTTATTTTTGCTGTTATGTTTTATTTACTTAGTTTTCATTGTGCATTTCCTACTTCCATTTGGAGTTTCTTCAAGCTGGTTCCACCTTCTTTCCTATGATAAGGTCAACGTAATTTGTTTCATGGATAAAGTTAAGAATATTTTAGAATGATATGCATGATATATCGTGCTTTATGTCTAGCAATCAATTAATTGCATTCATGTCATAATTGTATCCAAGTATGAATTGTCAAACAGGCTTATTTCATAGCAGAAACAAAAATGCCTGGGTATACTGGATTTGACCTCAGCAGCTCTTCACAAGCATTCAATGTCCTGGCTTCCTACCTGTTTGGCAAGGTTTATACATAGTCAAACATTATTTTATCATGATATTTAATTATTTAGTATGATCAGAAATTTTATATTTTGTTCATGTTTTATTTCCATCTTTGGTAAGTTAGAATACTAGCAGTGAAGAGATGGAAATGACAAATGTCTATACAAGAAAAGTTGAATCGGAAGGTGTGAAAATGGAGATGACCACTCCAGTGATAACAAGACAGGTGAAGCTTTGATACCTTAGAGAACCGTGTAGCCTTCCAATGAATGCTATTTTTTAAAGCTATTTCCACAATTTTGTTTAAATTTCATTCATATTACTGAAGTAATCTTATGTTCTAATAGTCAAGCAGTGGTTGGGAGATGTCATTCGTGTTGCCTTCTAAATATGGTGCAAACTTGCCATCCCCAAGAGATTCATCGGTGAGGATCCGGGAGGTTCCAAAAAAGATGGTGGCAGTAACTGCATTTTCGGGTCTGTTTGATTGATTGATTGCACTGTGCTCTGCATTGGATGCTTAAACTTGGAACTCCAGTTCAAGATAGGGCAATTCTTGTGTGTCTGTTCTTTATCGATGAAATATTGTTCATGAAAAGTTTCTGATCATGCTGATACTATAACTTCAATCCAGGCTCTGTCGCAGATGAAGAAATTAGCAGTAGGGAGTCAAGATTACGAACTGCTTTGAGGACTGATGCAGAATTTCGGGTTAAACCAAATGCACTACTGGAAGTTGCACAGGTAAAAGTACTAGCATACCCATACTCTTGCTGTTCTCATCCCTCGGTGGTCTGTAAGATTGAAGTTAATTTCATCTTACAGTTTAGCCCCCCGTTTACACTTCCATTTACTCGACGGAACGAAATCTCATTGGAGGTTGAAAGAAGTAAGAGAACATGAAGATCGAGTTTCTCAACAACTATGTATTTACAAATAAGAGCAAGAAAGCAATCTCTTGTTATTTTCAATCAAATGAAAATGTAGGCTATGTATGTATGCATGTATACAACTGTCCAAATAAAAGATAACCACCCGAATGCTATGTTAAATATGACTACTCGTGCAGATTGTGAAAAGTGAAAAAATTGATTGATTACAGTGCACGTCTCCATTTCGTCTCTCACTGCAACGTATCCGCTGACCTTCTCCGTAATGGTTCTCTCTCTCCAAAATGTGTTACAGTGAAGATCATGTGTTACCTTTGTACACATTTTTACTTGAATGAAAGATCTGTGCCTGTCACGGTGGGTACGCCTTCTTCCACATTCTCGTTTCCCCCGTCCAGTGTACCACGACAGCTGAAGGGATGGCGTTGAATGTTGCGACGTTGAAGGTGACAGCGACAGGGTTGCTTGGAGTGACATCTGAAAGGGCATCTCTATCGTAGACCTATGACGGAATATCCGTCCAATCCCAGCGGAATATCCGTCCCGACAAATTGTATTGACAGTTGGATGGTGACTCCAGGGGTGGAGCAGCTTCGAGTTGGAGAGAGGTAGATTTTATGATTCCCTTTAAATCTCTCATTCTTAACTGGTACAAGCAAATGAACCCGTATGTTACAATGTCTTGTGACATGAGTTTTTTTCCCAATAACCCATATGTTAGTCTTGCAGTCAAGCTCCATTTTGCCTTTGCCTCGAGGGCCAATCTCTGTCTGGCCCGAGGAAACCTTTGCACGCCTCTGTTACTTTTTGGGAGGCCTATGCCCCATAGAAACTGTCTACCTGAGAGTGTTCCTTGGCCCGTAGGTCCCGACACAAGGTTAGAATTCTAGCTCTTCCAGAGTGGTATCTCATTGATGGCTCGAGCCCCCTCGGAAAGAGGCCTTCTTCGCCTTCCACCTAAGCTGCATAGGAAAGGTCCAAAGCCAATCCCAAGGAACAGTAAAGCTTCATAGGGTCTTTCTATCCAAGTGCAGGTAGTCTGCATCTTCACAGACATGTCTATTTCATCGAGTCTCTCTCCGAGACAGTGCCCAGATCGTTACGCCTTTCGTGCAGGTTGGAACTTACCCGACAAGGAATTTCGCTACCTTAGGACTGTTATAGTTATGACTACCGTTCACCCGGGCTTTGGTTGCCAGCTCCCCTGTCATCAAGTCACCAACTTCCTTGACCTTCCGGCACTGGGTAGGCGTTAGCCTCCATACATGGTTTTACGACTTTGCGGAGACCTGTGTTTTTGGTAAACAGTCACCAGGACCTGGTCACTGCGACCCCCTTTGTAAGGAAGCACCCCTTCTCCCGAAGTTACGGGGCTATTTTGCCGAGTTCCTTAGAGAGAGTTATCTCGCACCCCTAGGTATTCTCTACCTACATTTGTACCATTGAGTGTTGATACATAGTAGTGTATTCTTACATTTTACCCATTAACTAATATGTTACATTGTACCATTGATAGAGTTAATTTTTCTTGAGCAAATTGGTTTTTTTATTGTTTCCCTAGTGAAATTTGTTCTCTTCCATCGGCCCATTCGTTTCATTTGGATTGTTGATACTTGATTGAAGAAAGTAATTCAATGCTTATTCAGATGGGATTGTTTCTATAATTAATTCTTCTCATGGTTGACCTTTCTCGAGTAAACGAGAAAAACCAAAAATGCATCTTGTGCTTTCGGAACTAGTGTGAAATCATATGAAATTGTTGAAAATAATAGTCAAATTTTTTGTTATTTTCCACTAATTCTGAAAGCACAAACATCACATAAAAGTGTCTCTAGATAATGTTGTTTAGACACACTTATTATTATTATTTTTTATTTTAAAATAAAACATAAATCATAGTATAATCTACTATGCTTTAAAATTTTAGCTTAATTTGAGGTGTATTTGATAGAACTTTTTGATTACAAAATCAATGGTTGTAATTTAATAAAAATAAGTAAATTTTAAGACCTTTAGATCAATGATCAATACTTATTTAAATTAAGTTAAAAATTCATCATGTGTTTTTACCATGTATTTTTACTAGTTTCATAACTTAATCCATACTCGCTTTTATAAATATCTAAACTCACGCATGTTAAGGTTGTGTTTGTTAGTGAGGTGCAGTTGAGAATGATGGATAAAATACGTTCGTGAGTTTTGGTTCAATCATTTCCAAATTTACCCTCATCTGTATTAACTAATTACTTCTATTGTTTACTTAGAAAATTGATGACAAATTAAAGCTTGGGAAGATTTTAGAACGATTGGGGGAGAGCTGGCAGTTCGGTAAAATATTAATTTCAATATTATTTTTAATAACATTTTTAAAAAAATATCAAAAAATTATCGCCCTAAGGAGAGCCTGAAAACTAACAGCCGGGGACATGTATCGACTAGTAGGCTGACAGCCACATACTTACCAGGAATTGGGTCAGAGTTGAGTATGAGGTCATAAAGTTACGATCATTATTCCATGGTGAGCTATAAAGTTAAGATGTAGAGTACGTGGCATGTTGTATAACTATTCTTTTATTTTACAGATATTTTAAAATGTTACATACCTCATCTTAATAAATTAAGTCACGTATTCAAAAATCTTAAATACCTTATATTACTTAAATTTATGACTTAACATTTCATCAACATCCTTTTTAATCAATATTAATTACTTGAATATCAAAAATCACCCACATTAATTGACAGTAGTTCTGTAAATCTCATCCTTATTTGAAATATTTTATTTGAAGTTTGGACTAGCGGCAATTTGCAGAACTTCCGTATGTAAAGGTTATGAGATTGACTCAAAGGTTAATATATTATAAAAAATATTAAAAAGATACTTATTGACGTGAAGTTGTGTATTGCAATTTTAAATAAATTAACTCTTTTATCTGAATATTTTCCAAATTTTTATGTGTATGGTTTAATTTTTTAAAAAAATTTTACTGTGATTATCATACGGCATCGCCGTATAGTTATTGTCGCTTAACATTTTTTTAATATTTTTTAAAATCATTTTACATTTATTTCAATCCTTAAAAATTAAAAAAATAAATTACTGCCTTGTGAACTCCCTCTCAACAGAATATTTGTTGATTCCAAAAAAATGTTATTTTTCTTTTTTATTAAATGAAAATATTAATAACATGCATATTATAAAAATATTTTTATGACAAAAAAATTATAAATTTTTTTTATAACTGCAGGTCTTTCGCTGATAATTATCTTGGAAAAAATTAAACATAATTCCATCATGAAAAAAAACACACCTCGTCAAGTGTGCCGTGTTGTGAAGTTAAAGCTTGGATTGACGGCAATTCCATCTTTTGTAAGAGAGGATTTACGGAACTTCCATTTGTAAAGGTTGATATATTATAAAAAATATTGAAAAGATAATTATTTACATGTGATGATGTGAAGTTGTGTATTGTAATTTTAAATAAATTAACTCTTTTATTCGAATATTTTCCAAATTTTTGTGTATGGTTTAATATTTTTTAAATTTTTCTGTGATTATTATATGACATCATCGTATCGTTACGATCATAAATCTACGGTGAACCGTATAGTTATTGTCGCTTAACATTTTTTTAAATCATTTAACATTTATTTCAATCCTTAAAAATTAAAAAAATAAATTACCACTTTATGAATTCCCTCTTGACAGAATATTCGTTGATTCCAAAAAATGTTATTTTTCTTTTTTTGTTAAATGGTAATATTAATAACATGCATATTATAAAAATATTATTATTACTTTATTATTTAACAATTGATTCAGATGGTACAATTGGTTTAGAAGTGTTAAATAAGGTTAAAACTGCATTCGGATTTTTAATGTTAAATCGATGTTTTAAATTCGCACGTGACGAGAAATTGGAGTTTTAATGTTAAACGTCCGAAAAATTGGGAACACAGATGAACAGTATTCGGAGTTTTAACATGGACACGTGATTTTTTAAGTCTGCGTGTGATTTTTATTGTGCACGTACTATGAACAGTATTCAGCGTTTTAACATTAAAAGTTTGAATATATTGGACAGTTAGCATTAAAAGCCTAAAATGTTTAAACAGTATATTTTGTTAAATATATTTGTTAAATATTATTATACAAAAGAGAAGTATACAATAAAAAATAGAGATATACAGTAGTAATCCAAATATGCAAACGTGTTACTCAATGAAGATTCTAAAAATTTAAATAAAATAAGATATTTAAGATTTTCGAATATATGATTTAATGTATTAAGATGACTTAATATTTTATCAACATCCTTATTAAGATAAATTAATATTTTACTTAAATTTATGACTTAATATTTTACTTATTTTATGACTTAATATTTAATCAACGTCCTTTTTAAGATAAATTAATATCTGAAAAATAAAGGAATAACTTTACGATAAACCATGGAGCTACTGCCATTACTCTAGGGCGAGCCGTAAATTTAAGCCATAAAGTAAACATATGTCATATAGCTATTCCTTTATTTTTCAGATATTTCCAATGATGTTAAAACATTAAATATTGAATCTTAATAAATTAAATCACATATTCGAAAATCTTAAATACCTTATTTTACTTAAATCTATAACTTAACATTTAATCAACATCTTTTTTAATCAATATTAATTAATTGAAAATGAAAACCATCGACATCTTTACTTATAAATGTTAATATATTATAAAAAATATTGAAAAGATAATTATTAACAAATTAATTGATGGTAGTTCCATTTTTATATAAGGTAAAATTACGTGCTCTTCTTTATTTTCACAGTAATTCTGCAAATTAATTAACTATACTACAAAAGTTCCTACCACAGATGCTTACAAAATTGTAGGATATAACTTCTGTAATCTCAAATTAATATATGAATAAAAATATTTGTGACAACGACGAAGACGATAACAACAATCACAGAAACAATATAATTGAGAAAAATACATCTTTATGTAATCATTTTAAAAATTAATGTTACATCTTCATTTCATGTAAATAAATTGTCTATGTTACAACTGAGACTTTAGAAGCAAGTAATTACTTGTTTTGTACATGACAATACAATGCAAAATCTTCATTTCATGATTTTACTGCAAAGGTAAACCCACTCTAACCCATTTCAAAATTTGATTCCATCCTACAAATTACCAAAAAAATAATAATATGTGCAGTACCATTAGTAACAGTTGCTATAGATTTAAATATACAATACAAATAAAAGAAAAAAAATAGTAACAATTAGTACTAGTTTAAATATATAATACAAATAAAAGAAGAAAAAAATAATAATAGTTGGTACTGGTTTAAATATATAATACAAACAAAAGAAAAAAAATAGTAACAGTTGTTACTAATTTAAATATACAATACAAACAAAAAAAAACAAAAAAAAACTCATATCATGAGAAATTTAGTCATCGATAGTGCAAAATACTGAACAGAGGAAGTCGAGAAAGGCGACATGGGTGACTGAGAGAGGGCAAGGAGCATGGGAGAGTTTATTTTTTTGTGACAGTGGTGGCGATAGCAAGGGAGGGAGAGGACAGGGACTACGACTTTTCCTTTTTTTTTTTTTTTTTTTTATTTATTTGGTGTCCATTTTCCCTTTTCAAAATTAGTAGGAACTCTCAAACAAAATCTGTCACCTATTAACTCATACATAGTAGTTGGATTGATTTTGAATATTTTTATTTTAATATTAAAATGTATTATTTTCAGAAATTTAGGAAAGGAAAAATGGAAAGAAAATTGAAATTCAAGAAAAAGAAAGAATAAGTGTTTGTGTATCATAGAAAATTTTAAAAATCTATTACATTATCCACGTTGATGGTGAAGGTACGGCTGTGCAATGCAGTATTTTGTGTTAACATTGTTACTAATATTTATATGTTGATAATCAATCCTCAATAATAAAGAAGATACATGCGTCGTATACTTTAAATTTGAAACAAGATTTTCTTCTAGGAAGATCTTTATTCTCATTTGGAGTGCACCATATTTTTATAAATTTACATTATGCACTGTAGTCTTTAGGATATACTAAATTAAGTAGATTATTTTTGTTTCAAAACGAAGTACCAGTTGAATTGGATCACTAAGATCTAAGTTAAGAAAATTCCTATAACTACCCAAAAACCTAGAAAATTAGCAAAAAATTACAAACATTCATCACTAATGAAATAAAAGTAGTAGAATAATCCTAGAAAAAAACTAATTTGAAATTATAAACAGATAAATAAATATGATCTATTTATCTTTAGAAAGCAACCAGATAAATGTAATTTACCCTCAATTTTTTTGATGTAACTAGATAGATATAATCAGATAGATGTAAAATTACAAACATAATTAGATCTAGGTCATTGAAATAAAAGTACAAACATTCATCACTAATATCTGTAATACAATATTACCAAAAACTTTAACATTTACCTATGAGAAAAATAAAATGAAAATGGTAAAGTAAAAGTGATGTATTTACAATCTTCACTGTAAAAACCACAAGTAAATTTACAAACTTCATTGAAAAAATAAAATACCAATTTATTACTAGAAATTTACAATATTCACTAAATTTTTTTAAAAAAAATTTCTAAAAGTTAATCTCACAAGTTTGAATGCAAGTACTATCTTTGAATGATCATAAAAATAATGAAATGATTACTCATTTGAGTCCATATGACATATCCCAATGACTGATCATGAGGGTATTTTTGAGGTGAACGGTGACAGCTAGGGTTAAGGCAATGCAAGTTGCGAAACATGTTTACTGGAAAAAAAAGGTAAAGATATTATTGAAATTTTACATTTAATTGCACTATAATTACTATATACATTTATCATATTTTACTTTAATTACTATACGCAATCAACTACGCACAGTAGAAATCCCACATCACCTCATTAACAAATACAACCCTAATCTCCTACTACATATAACAGCAACACAGAATCATCAGCAGCGAAAATTTCATTTCAATCAAATAATCTTAACCATAAAATTGGATCCGACAACACGGAAGTAACAGCAGTTGTCCTTGAATGCAAGTAATCTTCTTATAAACATACTTCTTTTTTTTCTTATAAACATACTTGAATGAAGTCCACTAGAACCAAAAGTAAACCCAAATTACACTTGGGGTCTCCTCTGTATTGAATAAGATAAATCTGCATCAATAAATTTAGCGGCAAAGATGATGATGCAGAGAGTGGCCCCTTCTATTGATTCCGAAATAAATAGGTAGGTTCTCGAAAACCAAAGAGTACAACTAACCCTTCACAATTCCGTGGGGTCTTAAATATCAAACTCGCCTTCTTTCAACAAAAAACAAACATAGACTTCTCTGATGTCACCATCCTTTTGGAAGAGGTAGAACCAACAATTCTCTCAAGCTGCATATAATAAGGCAAATAGGATAAGCAACAATTTACCGCATTTCACTACAATGTCAACTGGCAATCCTTGAATGGAATGCAAAAGATTAAAGGAGTGTGAATTCATGAGAAAACATTTCCGTGTACAATGTGGCAAGCAACCATTACTACTCCTATTCCTTTAATAAATCACCTTTTATTTTTTTGGACAAATTTCCATCAATATACTTTCTATTCAACTATAAATGGATCACAAAATTTAAGCCGACTTCCACCATTTAATCATTTCACCAACTATTTAATGGATACCATAGAACAAATTAATTTAAAAGACGAAAGACACTGAGAATGTTCAAGGGATACGCAAATTCTCAAAATACAAAAAATTGTAAAATGGGATATCAATTCGAAAGATAATTACTGTTCATCAAATTGCCTTGATAAAATACGTATAAAATTCAATATCTAGAAAAGGAACGCTACACATGCCTTTGAAACTACCAGGTTCTAAATGGGCATTTAATTAAAAATTTAAGAATAAAAATACATAGATTTAACAATATTACCAGGTAAAGTAGAATTATTACTTATTGAAACTATTTAACTCAAAAGGCAAAAACTCAAATAAACATTATCATTTAGCAAACATTAGTAATAATTTAAAAAAACACCTAAATAATTAGAATATCTACTATTCTACAGAAAGAGCCAATGGACTGAACCAAATAACGATTTAGGTAAAAAAAGATGCCGTAAAATTTTATTTATACCAACTCCTAGAAAAGTTGCATAAGAACCCATCTTTTCTCCAATTCCATTTTAATGGGCATATTGCATAACTAATGCTTTATAAAAAATTCTCTTTTCCTTCTCTCAAAATTTTCGAAATTCAAAATCAATTTTCCAAAAGTTTACAGTTTATCTTCCTTCAAACTAAGAATTTATTAAATTTTCAAAACCGACAGGAAAACTTCATCATACTTGTTATCGTAATTGTAAAACATAAACATCTACCATTAAAAAATGTGAAAGGCCATTAATACAAAACACAAGACTTGCAGAATAAGAAAAGGTTATTCTTGAAATGAAAGTTGTGATTTCATGTAACTAAACGAAAAAAAATGATAATATCTCCTGCTCCAATACACTTATATCCTTAATGAAAAGACAAATATAAGCACAGGAAGTTTGCCCATTTGCATTCGTATCTAATTTAACAAACAATGGGCCATGTCCAATAATCCAATCCAATGAGATTAATTTTGTTGTTATGAGAGTGCATGAAAAAAATAATTTCATAAATTTATACATCAAGAAATCCTAGTAATCTATGCATGATAATTTCATCTTTTCTTACTTGAAGATTATCAAAATGTGAAAAAAGCACTGAGCAGGACATGTTTTTGGCTCCATCAAGCATATTTATGATCTGAAAAAAGTAAACCATCAGTGAGCTTCATGAAACTCAAACGTTTAATTTACATATACAAAAAATAATTGCAACAAATAGCTAATATTTATATTTTTGATAGCAGACTATTACTTCAGGATAGAACTCTTTTCTCTCCGGAAGAGAATAAAAGATCAAATTCCGGATGCCACGAATCTGCAACACAAATGCAACGAACGTATTACAAGTGAAACACAACTAACCAAACTACAATAGGTAGCACCTAAATGCAATATGTAATCTAAAAAAATTTGCTAATAGAAACTGAAGTCCATCTGAGTGGCTTACAGAAAATGATTGCATTGGTCTAAAGTTGAAACTGTCCCATGTATACAAACATTCAATAATCAATAAGGCCAATATATAGGCATGAATCCACTCCGTCACTGCCTTATTGAAGGCATATTATTTTTTATTAAGATTTCATAAATCATCACCTTGCTTCAATTAGGTGGTCATCACAACTCTCACCTTAAGTGTTTTGGGGTTAACTCTTGCCTCAGCACCACTTTCACCTTGACAACTATAGGTCAATCAATCCCATTACCTTTTTCTCTTAACTAGCATGATATATTAAGCTGTGTTTCTAGAGAAGCTCCCACCACTGCCATCATAATAGCCACAGGAGAAAACGCAATCAAAAGATGTTGTTAGCTCTGATCCTCTTCATAGGGAATTTGAGGTTCTAGGTTACTCTTATGGCTATCAATCTACCGTCTTGAGAGGCTCTTTCCCATTTCCCCGACACTACTTTCCTTTACCTTTGGTCTCATCTAAGTACAACTAAACTGGATAATGATTCTCTTTCCCTTGTCCATTTGACAGTTTCACCCCTTTTTAAACCATAAAATATGATTCACATGCAGTGAACCTCTTCCAAATATGTTGTGGCTTCATTGCCACAAGCAGCTCACTACTGCACAAGTACAAATTCTTAGTATTCTAGACTTCCATAGCATGTACATCTTTAGATATTGCCAGCAGAAGCATTCTTAGAATTGTTGGCTTTTTATGATCATTGTAACTTACCAAGGTTATTAAGGCACTGATTTCAATAAGCCCGAGATAACATCAAAATATAAACTATAGAAACTATATCAATTGGGTTATTATCATGATGGTACCCTAAACATTACTCAATTGTCAGAACATTATAATGTATCATTTCAGTACTCAACATTTTATTTTATATCACATAACTAATGCCAGGGTGCATCAAAAAAAACCTCCACCGGTAGTCAATCCTTGTTAATCCTAGTGGTTCAACAAGGTGACCCCTTGTCTTCAACCTGGCTGTGAGTATGTTGTCCATCACAACCATGCAAATTGCACCTAGTTAGGCTATTAGCAAATAGGGAGATCTAAACTGCCACCTTTCCATCCCTTCGATAAAACATTGATGTTCATGAAAGCTTTGTAAGTACAAGTATACAGGTTGAAGTTTCTGCTTTGAAGTTTTAAGATGATATCTAGTTTGAAAGTAAATTTCATCAAAAGTATGAAGATCCGAATCAACACTACAAGGGAACTAACCAAACTTTTCCCAAATATCTTACAGTATAAATAGAAAACCACCTTCTTATTAGATATCCTGAATTGTCATTGCACTACAAGAAACCTAAGGTGGCAGACTAGCATTTCCCAATTGACAAATCTGATACATGATTGGCAGGTTGGAAGAACAAATGCCAAAGTCCAGCTGATAGAATCACCTCATTTAAATCCATACTTAAGAGTATCCTGCAATTTCATGTTCCAATGGGGATCATTAACATGATTGAGGCCATGTTAAAGATGATTTTGGACAAGAAATAGGGACATGGGCATCAACCTCATCAACAGGATTGTCATGTGCCGATTGCTATCACAATGGGGTTTCATCACCCACAAATTGGCCGAGAGTTGAACCAAGCCCTACCATGCAAATGGTCATGGAGATGGTCAGCAATGACAAGGGATTGCGTGAACATTTTGAATAGCAAGTATTGGCAACCATTGATCATTGAGGAGCCACTTTAAGGGTTTTCAAAATAATTTCATTTGTGGAGATCATTCTTGCACAACTGGCAATTTATGAGGAAGCAACGTTTCTTTCAAGCCGCGTCAAGGCATTGTTCTTTGTTTTGCCAAGACTGGTGATTAGAAAAGAGTGTGTTGGTTGAACTTTTCCCAAGGACAAGAGTGTGTTGATTGAAGCATGCAAAATAGTTGTAACAATAGTAGTAGCAAACCATAATAATAGTTGTAGTGGCAGTAAATGACAATGATAATTGTTGTAGCAGCAAAAGGTAGCAATAATTGTTGTATCACAAGTAACAACGAAAAGGTACTAATAATTGTTGTGGAAGTAGTAACAATAGAAATAATTTGAGATAAGTCTAAGAAGAACCATATATAGAGTAATCATTAGACGATATAAGCCACGGTGATAAAATATATAAACAAATGTAGTCTATCCTCAAAAAACAAATAGATAGATGTGATCTACACTCTAAAATTTTCTTGTAATTTTTTCCTTTTTTATATACTTCCACCAATTTTTTTACTTTTTTGGAAATTTTTTCCTTTTATTCTTTCACTCCCAATTTTTCCCCTTTCTTTTCTCCATCTTTTTTTCTCTCTATTTTTTCTTTTCTTTTCTCTCTTTTCCCCTTTTTTATTCTGCACATGTTTCACTATCCCTTCCCCTTCTTTGTTCATCACCCCCTCTACAACCCTAATGGGTGTAGGCAACGATGGTGAAATGATGATGACCCTTCTACCTCTAAGAAACCTTCTATCAAAGAGCAACACGTGACATTGAAGGTAGAGAAGGAGCAACCTTGGTCAATGAAGTTGGATGTCATTGTCATTAGATGATATGCTAACCACTGGTTTCCTAAAGTAGGCCAAGGACATGTACACCTTTTGATGGATGGATGGTGCAAAGGTCGGTGTCCTCAAAAAACCTAATGAAGTAGGCCTCAATGACCTCTTGGAGAGCAAGCACAGTGTAGTTCTAGGATCTCCCCTACAAACCTTGTCATACAGGATCTCCCTCACCAACTTCTACAATGGCAGCTTCCTAATTAACAACTCTGTGCTCTTTTGGTAGTTGCGCATCTCATGGAGGGCAACAGCCCCTAGGCAAAAGGTGGGGGTTTGAATAATTAGCTGGAAGTGGAGTCAACAGTAGATAGGAAGAGGAAGACAGAAGTGGAGTTGGCAGTGAGAGAGTAGTTTGGATGCAAGAGGGGTGTTGGCAACCAGAAAGAACAGTGGAGACGGACCAACAACACAAATGGAAGTAGCCTAGGTAAGGGCCAACAATAGGAGCTTGGAAGCTAAGGTTTCTCATAATAACTTAAGCAATGTAGAACTAAACACACACATAACACTTGACCCTAAGGCATTAATATATACCTAACAAAGCAGATATTTCTTATTGAACTTCTGTGAGTCACAATTCTCAGTCAAATCCCACCACGAAATGCTACAGTTCAGTCTTGTAAAACCCCATTTTGATGGTATGTACCGTGATGTGGTTTCAGGTGGCAACGGGATCAAGATGCTACTATGGAAAATTTTCATGTAGTATTTTCTTTTGTGAAAATTTGACAAGGGTGTGGTCATCTCATGAGCAAAGCAGTGTGAGGGGGCTGATTTTCCATTTCAGATTGCAACTACTTCAGAAAACTTCTGCTCTATTGTGGGGAAGCTATCATATAACCAGCACATCGTCACCAAGCTATTCACACTACTTGGGAATCTTTGATTTATGTAAGGAATGGAATTGTTTTTTCCCGTGAAGTAACATGTCAAGGGAACATTCTTCACCAGGTCTTTGGCTTCTTATACAGTAGTGACAGTTTTTGGTCATGGTTTGGGTGATTTCTATATTTCATTAATGAATCATCAACCATTGTGATCGGACCTTCAACATTCTTATCTAACAAGATATAAAATTAAACTTTGTCAAAAAAGAGGTTGGCATCATCAGAGTGTTTAGAAAAACTGAAGTCACAGGTTTCCCTGTCAAATTGACATCCCATAACTTTTCAAGAAGAAATGGCATGTCAATAAGCAAGCATTTTGCAACCAGAAAAAAAAAGTAAATTACAAGAGTTTCCCACCTTATATCTGTGATAGAAATGAGCTCTCTCAGTATAAAGCATAATCTTCCGATCTCCTTTAAAAAACCAACCCCGTGCACGAGAAATATCACTTTTCTTTGTATATCTGCCAAAAACCAATCATTGAAATATGAAATAAAAATGTGCATATGCAATATTCATAGATGAAAAGGAGAAAAGATCCTTACTCTCCAAGCAAACAAAAAGAAGCATTTTGAGACTTCAAAAAATTCCGAATCCTCACAAAATCAAAATAACTTCTTATAAATAGCATAATTCCCCCCTGAATGGAGATCACGTAAAAACCATCAGTGTGTGCTTTGCTTTATTCCAAAAAACTACTTCTCCCTTGGGAGAAATATAATTGAAGCTAAAATAGAGTGTAAAAAGATACTAGAACAAAAAGAATAATATTCTGACATAAATTACCTGAATAGAATCTTTTATCTTGGGGAATACCTATACCAGAAGGAAAAAAAATCATATATGCAGTGCTAAGAAAATAGCATAATCAAATGATTTCAAGAACAGAACAAGAATGTATTCAAAATTAAACATTGAAGGCTAAACTCAAACAGGAGCACTTATTAAAATCATACAAGAACCTTCTAAAATGAAACGCACAAACCAATCAGATACATACTGGAGCTGAATTTTACATGATCATAGAAAATTTATCCAACTATTTTTACCCTTTGTCATTAAATTTCAACTTTTAACCATTTCTTCAGATACTAGATCATATAATGTGATCTTATTCTCATCAACTCCACCTAAGTAATAACTCCATGAATGATGATTAATCATATTATAACAAGCTATTTACTTAAACAGGAAAAGAAAAAATCTATTGAATTTATCACCAAAATGACAATAAAAGAGAGAGGCAAGCTTTCACGGGAATCAAGTTTATATTGCCATTGAAAACCTACTGAAATCTTGATGCTGTGGCTCAGGAGTTCCCACCAGAAAGGTCGCTGAGTTGTCAATGGGGAGGATGGATGATGCTAGAAGAAGAGAACGCAGGAATTAAAGGGAGAGAGTTGAGGGGAAGAGAATCTAGAGGAGAAGGTTGTCGAGTGGCCTGAGAAGTTTAGGGCCGGTTGTTAATGTGTCTTGGTGGGTGACACTTGTGAGCTAAGAAAGGCAAAACTTGTGATGTCTCATTATTGTTTCCCTTTTAGTCAGGTCAAATGACCCATTTACCTGCCTTTAACCAAGGGACCACAAGAACTAAAGGTGAAGGCAGAATGCAACAAAATGGCAAGCACCTAGTATTGCCTAGTTGAAGAAAATTGCCAAACCAGTTCATAAGGCAAAAGGAATAAAAAACAACTCACTTGGTTGTCTGGTCACCATAAGGGACCACCATAACAGAATTAGAAAATAGTGCAAAATTTATAATATATTTGCTGATGATGTGCTTGCATAACTCCAATTAGTTACTATTATCCTAGTACTACATATATATTTTCCCACAAGGCTTTATAAAGGTTTGAGATGAAACAATAAATGTTAAAAGCAGACCATCCTAATAAAGTAGTTAAACCAAGCATCATCTAATTCAGCATCAGAAGTACAGAATTTATAATATATTTGCTGATCGATGTGCTTCTATAACTTCAATTAGTTACCACCATCCTAGCACTACATTAAGGCTTTATAAAGGTATTAGAAGAAATAATAAATGTTAAAAGCAGACCTTCTTAACAAAGTGATTGAACCGGGCATCATCTGCTTCAGCAATAGAAGCATCAAAACGTTCAAATACCTGTGGAAATATTTAGCTTAGTATTTAGTCCTACAGAGAATTACATTGCATAACTCACAAGATAAATCAGAAAGCAAGGAAAAAATCAACATTAGCATGGCATTATTATCAACCACAGTCAACATTATGCATCTTTAATGCAATAAAGGCATGTACAACAACAGAAAATCAGCAAGGAACAAATGAGCAATGACATAGCCTTATTCCAAACAATTTTAAGCATCACGCATCTCTGATCAAATGGAGACAAGAAAAAGTGACAATAAACAAAATATAGAACTACGACAGGTTACCTTTGACAAAGAAACAATCAAAAAATAAAAAAGAAATTTTGATCACAGACAACAAGCAGAAAACAACCAAGTTCTGATGATCTCCCTACATCATTATAGTATGTGTTTGGGTGGGCATTTTGATGGGTTGAGTTGAGTTTCATGATTTTTTAAAAATTACACGATTTACGATGAAAAAATGATGATAGTTTTTTTTGAAATTTGTGATGAATAATGAATAAAATATGTAAAAGAATATTGAATAGTATTAATTATAATAATGTGATGATAGTGTTTTTTTGAAAGTTGTGATGAATAATGAATAAAAAATGTAATAGAATAATAAATAGTATTTATTATATTAATATAACAATAGTATATTTTTTTTAGAGTTGTGATAATAATATTTTTTTAAGAGTTGTCATATCTAATGAATAGTAAACAATGTAAAAATTGTTTGATAAATGTTTCTATAGAATGCATGGTACATAGTGAAAAATATGATTACATAATGATAAACGCCTACACAACAAACACATGCATAGATAGCAAGTAGAAAAGCACACCTGTCTTACAGGAAGCAGTACTTTGGCAAGAACCCCCCTGCAGTCTGACACAAACTTGACCTGAAAGTAAGATTTTAAAACATGCAAAAACAAGCAAGAAGAGAAATTCATTCACCTACCTTCCCCTCGTAATTAAGACACAATTTGTTGAATGAGGCATTCATATCTGAAACAGAAATAGATGCATATGGATCAAGCATATCCATGCTTTAGAAACCACTAAACGCAATATACATAACTTAATATTGGAAACAATTACAAAGTACCTGCATTGAGAAAAGAACCTAAGAGTATTGTTTGGCGGTAAAAGCGTGCATAGCCATCTAGATACCTATTTAAGAAATAAATGAAACGAGCCACAATGATGATTTTGTAATCTTAAAAAATAATTATATATTAATAATATACAAGAAGAAAAAAACGCTGCAAGCCAAATGACTAAACGTTTTCTTTTACTTGACAAACATAAAATAAAATGGGTTGGACTACCAAGGCCTAACTCTCATAACATCAGATCCATGTTGTTCAGAGGGCATCTTGTTCAGATTTTCAAGAATGGAATTTACATGAGACCAATTCTGCACAAAGAGTGCACATTATTGGTGATGCTTCCAATCATAAAGAAATAAAGAAAGCTTGGCCTGAGTGTGGTGAAATGAGCAAGGAAAAGACTGTAGTGTACCTGCATTGCTATAATGTCTGCATGATCAATGATCAAGACCTGGTTGATGCAAACAGAAAAAATTTGAGGAAAATTTTTGTAGTGCAACAAAAGGTTACTTAAAAATATGATAAGAAAAATGTTTCTTATTTCTAGACTCCAAAGGCAAAAAGGGAAAAGCAAACACCATAATTGAACCTCTATTGAAGACAGGTAATCAACATCTTTGCTCTTCTCAGACTCAGCTTTACCAATAGCCTGTGAAAACAAAATAAATAAAATTGTCATTTTCAGTTGAATGGGAATGAACACGAATTATAGACATAGTTAAAGGCATACAGCATGGTGCAATATATGCAACAATCAGTGATCAGATCACTGAGATTTTCCACTTTTGGACGACCACTAAAAAAGAAGAGAGAATCTGCAAAAATAGTATGCAAAGATATCGAATACTCTCACCATATAACCTCCTTGTAGATGACTAATACTAGAAAATAAATTGCAACCTTCCGACATACATTTTTTCCAATTGATATTAGAACTCAAGTTTTTGGGAGTGCAAAGAATAGAGAGAGCTTAACGTCCATCAACATCACAGCAAGATAGTAAGAATTGTGTTGTTTCCGAATCTGTCATCTTCCTCTTTTCTTTTTATAATTTTCCTTTTAAAATAAAAAATCTAGCATTTTTGTCAATCCGTCAACAAATCCATCATCCAAGAAGTCACAATTTGTCAATCCAACACTGATCCCAAAATACAAATCATTAAATCCATCATATTATAGAAAATACACGAGGTTTTGGGATTAAGCATCTAAAAAACCAAGCCGGAAGAAATTATAAAAGAAGAAATTAGAAAATTTCCAATAAGCATAGGTTTAAACAAAGGGTTCTCTCTAAATCCTTATTTGTTTGTTTTGTTTATAAATAAAATAACCAAGGAAATTCAAAAAGAAAATCCTTAATATAGTTTTAATTGATGAAAGTCAGAAATTAGTTTTAAATTAAAATTATGAAGAGATACTTTAAAGTTCAAATGATTTAAATTAAGTAAAAATTGAATATATAAAATATAGGTTCAGTGAAATTTTAGAATAAGAGCAATAAAAACAACAAACTAAAATCACAAAACTTACATGAACCACTTGTACAGGAGATGCCACAATCATGTCTGAAGAGTAGAAATCATTATAGAGTTTTATGCTTCCCCTGCAAAACAATACTAAAATGGTTTAATACCTATAATCTAATAATTTAAATTAATTCTGTCAAAAAATTATTTTCGACTTAGAAATGAAAAAACGAAGTGACACGCCCATGCAAAGCTAGCATTTGGTTTGGCACTTTTTCTTTTATGTCATTAGATAAGCTGCATTTGCGAGCATTTTTGTTGAAGAATTTCATACTTATTTCCCGAGTTATTTCTTATCTCATGAATATTTTAAAGGTATCAACATTATTACCAGAATGTCAGGGACTCCAACACATCAACCACTTCACCTCTGTTTTAATGATCCTGTGTAAAAAACCATTCCGAATTTGCATTTTGAATCTTTGGATTTGAATGGCCAATCAGACATATCTAACTGTGAATTAGCAAAGCAAATGGTCCAACCATCCCCTATTGAATGGTTTTCACAATAGAACCAAGGTGATCAATTGAACTAGGAGATTAAAGTAGTAAAATCAGTCAATTCAATTGATCAAAATTAATTAGGTTGGAAATGCGCCTGAAACCCACATTTGAGGTATGTGTCATTCCACATACATATAACACATGATAGAATAAAATGTATTTACAAACACTGTATTTCCCTACGATCGTTTGACAATTGTGACCACATGGGCACAAGTCTTTGCTTATACAATAGGAGCTTCAACCAGCAGAACATATGCAAGGGATGAAGATCACATACCTTGTAAACTTAACACCAATCATGAATTCCTCGCATATGTTTCCTCTAAAAAGAACTTCAAAATCTAGAGGTTTGGGACGCCCATTAGGTTTCAATTTTTCATCATGCTGAGCATTATTCCCCAACTCATCCATGTCATCACTTTCGTCATCAATTTGATTCCCAAATTCTCTGAGGAATCTATCCAAATGTTCCACATTGGTCTGCAAGTTGATGAAAAAAATTGAAGTGACACCAAATTTTACTAATAACTCTGTTTGAACACAAAAAATAGGTGAAAGTATAGTTGGTTCATTAATGCAACATAAAGCCTATATAATTAGAGGTTATAAATAGTAGACACACATACACAACAACAACCAACATTGGATTAAACCCACAACACAATACTCAAACATATTAGGATCCACATAGGGATCTATTTATTCATATACTCTTAATAAAAATAAAAGAAAAACTACAAATACAAACAGAAATCGCATCCCATCAGGGAGATGCAAGAGGCAAAAAAGGAAGCCACAATAACCATCCATGTCCAAATGCTCGCAACCAAATCATCCTAAATAACCAAAAGTCCAATTCATCAAATGAATGAGTCCACTATCAAGCAAATCCAAATCTGTATTATTCTTAATTTTTGGATGATTTTAAATCATTGATTGAGATTTGAATTGACTTTGAATTCATATTAACAGTTCTATGCATTTAAAATTACAAAAGGAAATTTTAATTTGAATATCAATAAGAAAATTTGATAGTTTATAAATCACAAATTTAGAATAAAAAGAATTTGAATTTGAATTGCAGATGTGAAAAATAAAATTTTGGAACATAAATTATAAATTGGATTTGAGTCAAAGAAAATGTTTTTCTTGAATAGAAGGCTTTGACAAGGTACAATTAAATTTGAATTTTGAACTTGATTAAATTTCTTTATTGTTGAAAATTCGGACTTATTAATAGGTAAAATAGAAAAGTGGATTTTACCACAGATTTAAAGGATTATCAATAAAGTTACTATGTTTCTCTTTACCATATATGAGTTAGGACTTGCGTGTCATTTTTCTTACGAACAATTCCTAAATTTTGAAGAGAAGAGAGAATAGAAGATTTCACGTTAATAATCATGAAGGATTATATCCAGATTGCGTTATGGTTAATTTTTGATAATAATTTTCAATGTCCAATACAAAAATTATGATCTAGAATGAATTTGAAAGGTAATACAATTTTACACAATTTTGTTTCTAATATGGATCTCAACAAAATGATGCTTGGAGGTCAAAATATGATTACTTAGGATGTATAGAAGATTGAGAAATAGATGTCATATTCCTTTCATTCACATCTAAAAATTATTTATCAAGCTCATTTTAAATGCCCTTGTCAATGCACCTATATTTGACCTTCAATCTCCCGGTTGTGTCCTACGAAGAGGGTGTGGGAAACCCTTTGTACAACCTATGAGAATGAGCACAACATCTCCAAGTTTGTGTTGTTTACAAGCAATTTCTCACACAACCAAGGTGATTCCTTGGTGCTTCATCTCTACTGCCAAGAGTTGGCAATAAAAATATTCCTTCCAATGTGTACAAATCATCGATTGGATAAGTGCAAGCAAAAGTTCGAGCATCCACCAATGTTCAATGGATCTGCAAATAATGTCCAAGTTGATAACTCTTCAATTCAAGCTATTGGTATGATTACTACCACACCACCAAGGGCGATTCAAATACCTTAGGCTGATTATGATGAATATCATATGTTTCAAGCACATCATGTAATCTCTTCTGATATGACAGTTTTACATGCCACCTCAAATGATACTTGGGTAATAGATTCTGGCACTTCAAATCACAACTAGCAATAGCTCTTTAGTTCACTAGTTACAAAATGTCTTCTATTCAAATTGTATCCCTCACAAATGACCATAGCTTTATGCTTCAAGAGAAGGAACTACACCCATCTCTTCCTCCATGACATTCAAAAAAGTGTTTTATGTTCCATAATTTCCTATTAATCTCTTATCTATTAGCACTATTACCAAACAACTTTATTACTACGTATGTTTTTTTCCTTTTCACTATACCTTTCAGGATCTATAAATGGGGTGGAAAATTGGTTTAGACCACGATTGTGGACATGAAGTTTATGTACTTACCAAGGATGATATACCTCATGGTCTTACATCTGCGACATTGTCGTCTTAGTCACATGTCACTTCACAAGCTTTAGAAGACTTCTCCTTGGACCTCCATTAGCCTGTTTAAGTGTCAATCCTATATTATGAGTAAACATTTTCGTGCTACCTATAGGAATTGTGAGTTATCCACTATTATGAAACATTTTGTGTTAGTGCATTGTGATATTTAAGGACCCACTCAGGTCACGTCTATTTTAGTTTTTTTGTTACTATATTGTATTTGTTAATAATTTTTCTCAAGCATCTTTAGTGTATCTATTAAAAGATTTTCAACATTTTGTTAATGTACTCAATACCTTTTTAAATAAAATTCAAAATCAATTTAGTCTTACTCTTAAAATTCTTTGTATTGATAATTGCTTTAAATTTCTCTCATTCTGATGTTCTCTTTGTAAGCAACATGACATTTTACATCAAATTACTTGCACTCATACTTGTCAATAAAATGGAGTTGTAGAGTGTAAGCATCATTTCCTAGATGTTGCCCACACCCTGATGTTTGATACGAAAATGTCATGTTACTTGTGGGCTTATGTCCTTTCTACAACTTGTTATCTCATTAATTGTATGCCTTTTAAGCCTTTAGGAGGGATGTCCCTCTTCGGCATCTTTATCCTGATAGGGAACTGTTTCCATTACCTCTTAAGGTCTTTAGTTGTACAATGTTTAACAAAAATCTTTCTACTGGACTTAATAAATTTTCTTCCCAATCCAAGTGTCTTTGTCAAGTATCCTCATTCTCAAAAATGATACAAGTGTTATCACCCCTTTTCTCGACGCTACTTTGTGTCATTTGACGTTTTCTTGGAGGACACTCCTTATTTCTCCTCCATGGGGGTCCTCCCACTTCCGATCCGGTGTCATAGGTTACTCTTGTTGATCCTATTGTTGTTTCAAGAGCCCCTACATCATTTAATGGTGCCCAGACTCATCCATTACAGGTTTACCAATGTTGGCAGCAACACATAACTCCTTCGAAGCCTCCAACCCCCACTCTACCCTTGGAAGCAGATCCACCCCCATCCATTCATTTACCCATTGTCCTTCGAAAAAGATACTCATTCTTCCACTTACTATCCTATTTCAATGTTTCTTATACCTCGCTTGCTCCTTCAAATCACACCTTTACTGTAGTCATGTCATCTAAATCTAATCCCAAGCATTATAAGGTGGCTCTCACCCTCCCACAATGGAAAGCTATCATAAATCTTTACATACCCAATGAACATTACACTTGTTCCTTGTCCGACAAATACTCCCGTAGTTAGCAGCAAGTAGGTCTTCATTATTAAACAGAGGCCTAATGGATGCAGTAAGAAACAGAATGTGGCAAGTCTAGTGCAAAGGCTAAATACCAATTGATGTCTTAAACTGCAAGTGAAATGGTGTGATTGAGATCTCTTTTAACAGAAACAGGATTTTTCCATTCCTCTCCCAATGATTATGTATTGTGATAATCAAGTAGATATATATATTATAAGCAACATGTTTCATAAACGTACCAAACACATTGAGGTTGATTATTACTACCTCCATGACCTTATAGAAAAAGGAACCATCATTACTCCGTACATGTGGTCATCTCAACAGCTCGTAGACATTTTCACTAAAGGTCTCGGCACTAGCAAAGATTTAGGTAAGAAGCTAGGTTTTTTTGATTTATACAGTCGAACTTGAGGGGGAGTGTTGAATAGTACATTGTTATGGGTAATCGGATCTATCATAGATCCATATAAATATTGTATATATTATACTCTCATCAATGGAAAACACAAATTAGTTTTCCCTAATTCCACATTGCCTATGAAATGGTTACTTCACTAGAACCATCGAGCTCTTTGAGGAAAATACTACTTGATGTCAACATATAAGCATGGGAACATTAAAATATAAATTTCAATTGGATAATCATTTATATGAATCCTTTCAGCCAAGTTCTTTTTTCTTTTTGTGCACTCCATCATTATGATTCTAAATGTTCACTAAATGATATTTGCTAGGATTTTGAGATCATCCCTCTTGTTTTTTGAGATTATGAAGGGTTCAAAGGAGAAAAGAAAATTTTTATTGGGGCTAGAGGAGTATTCTGTTGTAGTTTTTGGAACTACTATATTGAAGTAAATTTGATGTAAGATACAGTAATTTTTTATATATCATGATGAATAATGATAGATAAAAGTAGTGCAACAGAAGTAATGTAAGATTTAAAATGAAAAAATACCCAATGCTTTCAACCTGAATATCACCCCTAAATCATGCACACCAGCTTCCAAATAAGTGCATTGTGCAGGCTAGCTTTTTTCAAAAAAGAAAAATGTGCTCAGGAGGTGTCATTTTCCCTGATCCTAATAATGATGATTCCTTAATTTTAATCTGAATCCACACAAGCTTATTATGTATTTGTTTAGGATTTTCATCCGCAATCCCGGTAAATTGGCACAAATTAACTTTCTTGCCAGTTCCATAACTAGAAAGCAACGATCTCTCACCAGAGAGTAACTAGAAAGCAAATTGCTACAAGAATTTCCCTTTTTTAAAGATAAGAACATACAAAAAGCTAAAGCACAAAAGATCCATTCAATAGAATATAAATACAACAAAGAATCTAAAAGAACAAATCTTAAAAAAATCACAAAATTAGACAAAATCTTGATAGATGACAAATAGAATCATACCTTATTTGAAAGTGGAGCTAGTTGTATCAATCTCTTCACAACACGAAATGCAATACATCGGAATGGTAACAAAAATAGAACCTAAGTGAAATAATGATAATAAGACTAATATTGATATCAATAATTGTTAAAAGAAAAACAACAGGATCACTACATGGAAGTTAATAAACACATTTAAACTTTGAAATTGGACCTTATAAATTACAAATCAATGTAAATTCTATTACTTCAAGCTTCTGAAAATAAAATGTTTAACAAAAAGATAATCAATGGTCAATATCCTGATGGATATTACAAGTATACAACTGATTGATATTCCATGGAATATATTGGAGCTTGGAAATGCTAAATCTCCAAAAGACTATTCATCAGTTTATTGGAATTTGAAAAGTCAAAAATGCTTCAGTGTTGAATCCAGTAGCGAGCAATGGGGGTTCAACTGAACATTCTTAACCATAAAAGACAGAAAAATTGTGCATGACGGAAAATTCTTTACAATGTGAATTCATTGGTCATTACTGCAAACAACCAAAAAAATGGCAGAGATGGTAAGAGCCCTAAGCATAGCTATTAAGGTGGGCGCCCAAGCAAGATGAGTTTTTCCTATGAAAAACATTAAATCTTGAATACCAGTGAAATTTCGACCTAAAACACCCATATTTTTATTTTTTAGACCTTCGCCACAAATATTGATGCTATATAGACATAGATATCTATACATATATAAAGTGAAGTGTAAAGTATAAGAACAACAAACCAATAAAATAGAATCCCATTTATAGGCATGCAGTTAAATGACAACTGCATTGAGTTCAAAAAATGAGACAAGCCACCCATGGAAGGTTGGCCTCTTATTTATCTAAAAAAAAAATGCTAAATAACAATAATAGGGCAAAAGGGCTCAGATTGTTGTAATATGCTAAATACAAATAATATTAAGACGGCTTTTATTGTATTACTTGTTTGAAAAGTAGAATATTCTAAGGCAACTCCTGTTGTTGGGACATGCTTGTCTTTTTCACATGCACACATGCACGTGTATTATACTTGTCTTCTTCATCAAACAAAATGACAAAGTTGCAAATAATGGAAAATCCTTCACAAAAAGAATTCATTGGTCATCACCGCAAGCAACTGAAGCATTAAGGTAAGAGCCCTAAGCATAGCCATATTTTTAGGACTTTTAACCCTTTGAAAATGAGTGTTGATGCATCATAGATATAGATGTGCATAGAAAAACATGTCAGAAAATAAAATATACCCAAGGAAACTAAACAGGTATGAAAATCATATACATAACCAAATCTCAGAATTAATAAATACAATAAATTTGAATGCCTAGGTGTCACCATATTTTTAGTTTTTTATCCCTCAGCACATATATACTGACATACATACAATAAATTTCAATGCCTAGGTGTCACCATATTATACATATATATATATATATATATATATATATATATAT
>JAMKPZ010002830.1:0-47579 GCA_024699675.1 Amphibolis antarctica
ATGTCATGTTTTTCACAACCGATCATCTTCCAAAACCATCATTCCAAACATGCAAACTACATTACTTTTTGACTATTATTACATTGAGATAATTCTACCGTGTTAGTAAAGTTTCAAACTTGAGATCATGAGTTTTAATAAGAAATCTCTCGACTATCAAGATATCACTTTAGTGATTTGCAAACTACATTTCTTGGCAGAAGTTTAATAAAGAGGCTGACCATCAATCTAAAATAGGCAGCAAAAAGCACTACGTGTTGTAGAATTGCAGAAGCATGTATGTGATAGATAGTAGTAACCTACCTTGCTGTTCTCAACTTTAGATGGTGGCAGGTTTCTCCGTGATGTGTACATTGGCTTCACTGCGTCATAGAAACTGAAGCGTGGTGGCTGTAAAGGTTTGAAACTGTATCAATATTATGTAAATTAAGACTACAAACACAAATACGCAGGAACAACAAACAACAAATTCATAATCATGTGTGGGATCTGTTGAACTTTTATATCACCAGATTGAAGTTAATGCATTTGGTCATACATATACCTTGAACTCTAAGATGAAAATCTGGTTACATCGTGTGCTTTTTTAGACAGAAACATAGGCTTTTCTAGAGAGCAAGGTCAGGTTGCTCCCATGGATTGTGGAAAGAAATGTGACTAGGAGATCACAGATTCACAGGGTTGAAATTTTAAAAAAAAATCCCTCTGTTTATTCATCACATACACAACACATTGATTTTATCATTGTTAGATTGATGGAGATCAACTACAAGTTATCTTAAGATTTTTTATTATGTATATTTAGATATTTTGTTAGGGTTATGTTAGTCCTTACATTTGTTATGAATTTCTCCTAAGGAGAAGAAATAATATTTTAATTCTTTAAAACATTTTAATATGTGTCGGTTTTATTGTGATATTTTCCTTCAAATAATTTGTATTGATTGTGATTTGAATTCAAATCATGTGAGTCATAGGGTTGGAGTTTGATTTGATGATGCTGCATAAGTTTCACAGCAACAAATTCTCAAATTCAAATCATGTGAGTCATAGGGTTGGAGTTTGATTTGATGATGCTGCATAAGTTTCACAGCAACAAATTCTCAAATAATATAACTAGAAGCCAAACAGGATACATGCGTTGAATTTCCAGAGGCTTTTGGCTAACAACCACTTGGGGGATCATGTAACCAGAGATGGATATAAATGGATTGGAATATAATTGTCAGCCTAAGATAATGTTGGTCCTTCATTCTATATATGGAAATACTTTTAAGGAACCTCATCTTTCCATTGTTTCGTTTGGTGACTCGGTCAAGTCCACAACATTATCTCTTTTACTAAAAAATGTAACAGATTTATCAATTAAGAATAATCAATAACCAAAAATTAACTCATCATCATGAGATTTAGGGATCCTATTTGCATTCAACTCCTAAAGAAATGAACTCCAAAGGCTCACTTAATTGTAGAACCTATCAGAGGTGGAACTCTATCCAGAGTAGATGATTCAAATGATAACCATCATGTCTTTGATACTCTACCGTAAGAAAGATATTTTTTGCAATCCAGACACTAATGCTATGCCATCTTTCCATACTTACATCTTCAGTTAGGGCAAGATTTGCTTCAAAAAATGATCTGATCGTACCTATATCTTCCCAATAATCATTAAATAAATAGGCCTGCAACAAACAAATTTCTAAAATATTAACCATCAAAAGGAGCAATTATTAAGGACAGATAATAACAATAATTGCATTTGAAATCATCAGGAAGTGGGCATGACTCTCTTGGAACCAGCAAAGAAGTTAGAATGTATGTTATGCACAAGGACTCCAAAATGAAATTTTAAGAAATCAAAAAGCAATTGACGACACCTTGATGAAGAATTCCTTGGCAGAGGCAGGGATTACTTCAGAACCAAAGTCATTAGCAGTTGGAAAACGCCATCTGACCTATCAATGACGCACAGCAGTTTGCTTTGAGAAATAAGACAACTTCTTGATGATATGTAACAGTTTTACTTTATGATCTGATCCAGAAACACAGACGTGGGTGGTCTAAGATCTAAATACCACTTTGTTTAGTTTTTTAATTATTCACTAATATTTTCATACCATAGAGTATAAAATTTAAATGCAAACAGGCTCTCAATCAGTTCACTTTAAAGTTAGATGTGAGTAAGCCTTAACGAAGTTCAGCCGTTGGAGATAAAGTTTTAAGTTGATAATAAAAACTCAAAATTTCATGAAATTTACTTAACTAAAATGGTATGTATTCAGATTTATAATTGAAAAGGCTTTCCTCTGATCCATAAAAGCAACTTGATAATATCAAGATTGAATTCTAGAGTAAATAAATACAAAAGAATAATCCAAAATATAATCTCATTATATGAGGCCAGCCACATGAATCTATTTCTTCAAGTATTTCTATTTATTATCAAATCTTCAATTAAATTACATAAATGTTAATCCTTTTTTACAATTCTTAACCAAGTAATTTTAGGTCTACTTCCACTTTTAATTTTTACTGCGCTAATTACTTCTCTTCTTTTAGCTAATGCATCTCTTGGAGTAAATAAATATAGATGAATATCTTTTCATAACACAGTATCTCTTAGTGAAATTTTAGATTGACTCTTCCACATCTTCACAATCAGAAGCCTTCATAATCACAACAGATCTTCAGCTGATATTAGGAAGTGTGATGGCACAGAAATATTTCAGAAACTCATGCTTGCAATATTGACTGAAAGAATTAAAGATTGTACCTGAGAATATTTAGAAGTATTTCTTTTCTGAATACATATATTCCCATGGAAGCAATATATGGATTTTTATCTGCTTGTTGACTTGAGAGTCCTAGCATAGTTGCATCTACTTCCTGAAGTAGGAAGAAAAATGATATTTCTAGTTATAAAATTAAAAATATTGAAATAATGAAAATCAAATACCATTTCCTTCAAATTTTCCCCCTTAGGCTTCTCGTTATATGAAATAACCCGTCCATTGTTGTCTATCTTCATTAATCCATATTCTGATGAACGACTGTCACAAATAATGAATATCAAGAATGTAAACTACACCACAAATAATGTAAATTAAACTAATGATATTGGTAAAAATATGAAAAATAAGAAATGATCGACTTTCTTTCTTTGCCTATAAACAAGGAGGAAATGCTATTAGCTTACTTTGCAATCTGCTTGGAATAATGAATACCATCTACTTCCATTATAAAAATGGAAAGTTGGGCAAACAACACGTAAGATCTCAAAGGTTTGATTGATATTCTTACAAAATTGGGAGAAATATTGTGAATATGTCATATAATTAAGTGCAAGGTACATAACCATGTGATATTTCAGATCAGTTGAACAGATTCTAATTTTATAAATTAAGGTCAAATGAAATTGTGGAAATTGCAACAACAATCAATGACAAATTCCACTGTGGACCACACTTATCTTAAAAAAGGAATCCTCCCTTTTTTCTACTAAGTCCAGCATAAATGGTTAATAACTCCACCAATAAGATTACCACTTAATGTCTACCATATGAATGATAGAGTGATAATGACAAGATAGATGTATAGCCTATGGAATTAATAATGAAAATACAACATGACCAACTCAAAATTACCTGCTATCAATAGGAAGAGATGAGATTGTAATATCTGCTCCAGTTTTCCTATGATTCTAAACAACAAAACAACTACATCTCATGATGGAAGGATACTTGTAAAGTAATAGAAACCTTCAGGTGGTTCGTCATTCTACCTGAATAAGGTCCATATAGTCCATACGATAGAGTTGATCTCCAGAAAGAATCAAGATATCTTCTATATCCTTAGTTTTGGCATCCTGCAGTAAATTCAGTAAATATCACATTTCTTGTCCCCCATCCAGAAGAAATACATAAGCTCAAATGCAGAAAAGATTGTAATATGTGCATTGATGTCCAAATTTGGAGCAAATGCTAGTGTAAATGATTTCCTTTCGATTGCATAAAAAAGCTGAGGTTGAGATAATGGTAAAAGAATGGAAATAACATTTTGAATTCTGAATACCTCAAAAAGCCAATGAAATTGTCTAACAGCATCTGCAGTCCCCTGAAACCATTGTTTGCCAGATGCACCAGAAGTCTGAGTGGCTGCAAGAACCTGGCACAAAAATGTAATAGATAATGATAGCTTGGAGTTTATTTAGAAAAAGGAATGATAGATTGACAATCAAAACTTTCTTCTTCTATAACAAACGGAAAATGGTTAGGCAGGTGCTGGGTATATTATGTTCAGGGATCAAATTTTTGGAGCGGTAGTTTTAAGATTTTAGCAGATTCTCAGTTGTGACATGAAAAGCAGAGGCGGGGACAGAAAAATTAGAACAATAGGTCATAGTACATAAGTTTAAAAAAAATTAAAAAATGTATATTGTATTAATACTACAAAAATAGTAACAAAATCATTTACGTTATAAAGTTAATGATAATAGTGTATTTTTTAAATTATTTATGATGATGTTATTGTCTATCTTATCAACTATATCTCATTCAATTTAGAGAAATAGACAATGATTCACAAATCTATATAACTTCATTATGCATTTAAAATATATATAATATGCTATAGAGAATATATGGTATGAGGATGAGGAGAGAAAAAAAAAAAACATCAATATTAAATTCAACTAGTTATGACTAAGGGTGGGACATTGTATTTTTTTAATTAGATGTAAATATATATATATATATATATAGTACAGAATTTTCAAACTTCTGGGTGGGTCATGTGACCCACCTTGCCATACGGTGGCTCGGCGCCGCCACCGATCATTGAATTAGACAGTATGGTGAATTGTTCATTGGGATGGGGCTTGATCATGGTAAGATGAAAAGAAAGTGGTAGCAACCTCGACGAAGCCATCCCCAAGACCTACTCCATGTCCAAGGTTGTAGGAGCGCGCAATGTGCCGATTGAGGGAAGCAGAGTTGAACTGGGTGAGGATGTAGACTTTGTTGATCCCACTGTTGATGCAGTTGCTCATGGGCACGTCGATCAACCTGTAAGCACCTCCGATGGGGACCTGGAGAAGAGGGATTTATTTGCACACGACAAACTGCAGAGTTGGTGGAGTCCAGGAATGTAGCAAGGAAATGGTATGATGAGTGGTAGTGGCAGCGGGAGCGGTGCAAAGTACTTACGGCGGGTTTGGCCCTCCGTTGCGTGAGCGGGAAGAGGCGCTTTCCGGCACCACCGCCAAGCACGACGGCCATCACCGTCCGGGGGTCCTGTGCGTGCACATCTTTTACGCCCCTAATCAGCAGGTGCTGTGGAGTAGAGAAAAGACAGTGGATTAGCGTCGGATGGACGGATCGAGGTCGAGGTTATTGGGAAGAGCAGTTGGTGGAGTAGGTAATTAGCAGGTAAAAGACCTGCGATTCTGCTGCCATATACATGCGAAGGGGATGTCTGCGCCGCCGCCGAAGCTTCGTGTTGTTGCTGCGGTTGATGCCGGCACCTATCAGCTCTCCGGTTCGAAATCCAAGCATGGGGGGGCGCCGCCGCCTGCTGGGGCCGCCGGCGGCGGAGAGGGAGGCCCGGACGTCCACCAACAGAGCCATTCCGGATGGGAGTGGATTGGGAGGGAAGCGGAGGTTATCCAACCAAAAGGCGCGAGGTCCCAGCCCCACCTGTCCAGCGCAGGAGAGACAGATAAAGCAGGATTTAATATTAATTAGACGATAAAGATTACGATATATATATATATAAGAAAAAATATTAAAATTATATTGATGAGATAAATTATTAAAAAAATTAGATAATTTAAATTTAAGATATTACTAAGAAAATAGTTCCAGTGGTATCTTATTTATTTATTTCTATAACTTTAAATTTTAAAAATGGTAAAAACTGTAAAATTAAAAATAATAAAATAAATAAATTTAAATTTTATAATAAAAATAATACGGTAAAAATTTATACAAAAAATCGAAACTATAAAATTCACACAAACTATAAAATTCACAAGGACAAAACAAGATTCCACTTTTGCGTGCACATTCGATAATCAAAGTTTTTTAAAAAAAAATTATTACTTTAAAAAAATTTTATTACATTAATAAAATTTTAAATATGAGATCTTAAGATTTAATAATAAAAAATTTATTAATCACTAAATTATTACTTTAATCATTCTGATAATTGAGATTTGGATGATTAAGCCACCGAAAACCACGAGACGCCTATCCAAACCAACAAGACTTTTCATTTGACCTTTTTTGTCAATCACAAGCACATTCATTCGCTCAATTTGGCAACATTTTATTCACAACAATCTACCTACATTTCGGCCGAATTTTCCTTTTTTAAGATGTATATTAATTCCACAACACAATGTTATAGGTTTTATAACAAAACGTTCCAACTTCAAACACGTGAAAAGTTAAAAACTAATTTTGAGATAAAGTAATGAGATTATCAAACAAACTTCTCTACAAAATTATAAAATAAAAATTTTTACATGAAAATTTATGTAATAATAATAATTTAAAAAAATTTCAACCAAAAACTCTGAAAATTAGATACAACTAAAGCTAAAACTATTTTCACAAATGAAGTTCAAATCACTTAGTAATTAGAGTAATAAAAATTTATACATTAAAATTTGTTGAAATTGAACCAAATGAAACCAATGATATGTGAAAGCTCATACGAAATTGAAGTTAAAAGTGAAACATTGTTACCAAACGAAGTCAATGGCATCTACTGAAATCAAAATCATTTAAAGTTTGTTCCACACTTATGAACTGGATGAATGCCATCAGAGTCTTCCAACTTCAAACCAAACGTGAATTTGCACCGATCACCACCACTGTCTTCATCAAGCACACGTGTAAACCCTAAACCAACGACAACCCACAAGTCATTGACTCACCTCAGTACCTACTAGGTTTTATTTGAAAATATCGAGATCGACCACTAAAGGAAGAGTGAATAGTAATTTTTAAAATTATTTATGCAAAAGCATAATCATAATGACGTAGACATTATTCGCCCATCTCAAACCACACCATGACCGTGACCATGCCATACATCCCTTCAAATCTGACTCAGAATCACTTCTCCACCGGAAACCTTAAACTCTGATGGCACTTTCTCAACGTTCAGGACTTTAACTTTGCCATCTTCAACGTAAGCAGACCACCTGCAGGGTGAAAGAAATTTCTGTCTCAAACGGCAATGAAAACAATTTCGAAGAAAAAGGTGTCCACAAGAGAATTACCACCTCTTGCATCGCTTTAACAATAATGTGCACACTAACATTATTCGAAAATACATCCATCTATTCTAATCGGTGTGTTTATGTCAACAGCTGTACAATCTATTAAAATACCCTTTCTCTTCTTTTCATAGAGTATGCAAGTCTAATCCAAGAGAAAGAGAACATTAACATCAAGTATTATAGAAAGCCAGGTGAACATGCGGTTTTAGTAAGTTCATATCCGAAAGCTCAATGCTAACCACGTTCCAAATATATTTCATTTTGGAGATTTCTCTTCATGAAATGACAATTAGGAGGCTAGAAACTTTTTTACATGTATTTTATTAATTATGCAAATGCTTGATCATGCTAAAAATGTCTACACTTACAAGTACCGTGGATAAATGAACAGTCTAGCCACTAAACTCATCTAAGCCCGTTTCAACAACCATGAAGAAAGAGTGAATATAATAAATGAGAATATGCTAATGTCGACATTGGAATACCTTTGAGATCGATGGCCAAGTAAAGCAGCAGATAGATCTAAACCGAAATCCAAGTTCTTATGGAAGCTCCCATCAAAATCTCCATAAAATTCAATCTATAAAACAGCAAGAACATTAGATCATTTCATCTATAATGATGTAAAAATAATCTAAAAGTGTAACGAAAAATCTCAGCAATGATGATTGTGAGGCCCATGAGCAGCACAAAAGACTGCAATATGGTGGAAAGTTGGAAGAAACATGGAATTGATGGGAAAACAAGTACAGTACTAAAATCTAAGGCTGAATCTATGTCAGAGATAATGACTAGATCATCTTGCATAAACATTTCCACATTGAAAAGTTACATAATGATTAAGGCAGTGTTAGGTTAAAATAATGACCATGTTTAAAGCAAACAACTTTTATATAACAAATTATGCGCATAATCTATTCAAATTTGCACAACTCATGTGAGATGACGTCCATGGTCCACAAGAATCTTCAACGAGATCTGGTAAGGTCCTACTTCTAAGAGCAAGGATCCTATGACTGACCCAAAGGCAGAGCACGAAGCCCTTTGATGTCAGTTGGATGCCGATTCACTACGAGACCTGATCTAATTTGAATTTCTCATACATTCCACATTTTTGAAACAAATCCCCAGAAATATTTTTCGGAATCAAACATTTGGCTGTTATGACATAATGAGCTTTCCCTACAAAATGCTCTTACAATCTTGAGGTATATAATCCCAACCAAGGAAACAACTCTGTGGTAGTGCAATTTCCAACCAAACCAGATTATCCACACAACTATATGGTAGGACAGTCTATAATCACAATTATGCATAATCTAGAGTCCTACAATCTGAACCAAACTAAGCCAGATTTGAAAGCTTTTTGCTGGAAATGTTACACGTTTTAAATATACATAGAGTTTCAAATATCAATGTGTGAAAAGACAAACATCAATATGGAAGGTTTAACCACATTGCATTTCTTCAAGCATATAATTAACATATAAATTAGTGCAAGTCAAGAGCATGGGGCCAACCGCTTCTTTAGCCTGAAGATTTTCTGCCCATCCATTCATGACATAAGGGTCATTTACAGAAACACAGATGACGGAATCGATTCCCTTCTCTTTGAATTTGTGGATGCTGTTTTTGTAACTAGGGACATGTTGTGCAGAGCAAACGCCAGTGAAAGCACCCTGGTTTTTCACGCGTGTAAATACAATGAGAGAGCACAAGTAAAAGCAGAAGATCAGAGACAGTAGTAACAATAATAAGGTAGGAAGGAAGGAAGGAACTGGAACTTACAGGCAAGCCAAAAATGACGACTTTCTTTTGCTGGAAGAAGGAGAAGACGGATGAGAACGAGAAGTGAAACGATAAGAAGATGGAAACATGTGGAAAGTAAAAGCGAAAACACCCATTGGTTACCTTGAAGATTTGGCTGAGGGGTGTGGTTGAGAAGTTCGAGGAGACGCCCTCGTCCCACGATCGCGCCTTCTGGAGGGATACGTCGGGGGCAGCGGAGACGAGATCGGTCCCCACCGCCACTTGCGTCGCAAAGAAGCGGCGATCATATGCAGCTCCAGTTTTCCTTGCTGCCGTCGCCGCCGCCGCCAGCAGAGATCGCCTCGCAGCACCAGCGCCGACGACCAACCCCAACCCGCCCCCGGCCATTGTGCGTCCCACGCTGACACTCATCCGATGGCGTTTCTTTAAAAAGAGGGGATAAATGAAGGGCATTTTGGTCATTTCGCAGGCTTGTAGGGTATAAAACCGATGGATGGTTCCGGCGACGGAGATCACATTTACCGCCTTCTGGTTTCTAGGGCATGGGAAAAGGTAAGACGAAAAGCGACGACGGCGTCTCTGCCGTTGTGCAGAAGAAGCGGCAGCAGAAGCGGCAGCAGCAGCAGCAGCAGCGCCTGAAGAGGGAGGATTGTCACCGGACGAAGCACGATTCGGCATTCTCCAAGTGGCAGGTGTGGTGTCTGCTGCTCTTGGTTTTCTTGGTTGTCGATTCACAAACTCATCTCATCCACGATGATGCGCGAGAAGATGCTGATCGGGTCGTCGGACTGGGAAGACCACCGTCTGGGCAAAGACGGGGCGGAGAGGTACAGGATCGCCAACCTGCCCAGCACAACGCGGTCGTCCTCCTGCCCCGGAATCTACGAACTCGGGGTGGCCCATGTGGACGACGGCCGGGAGCTGCGCAAGCTGGGCCCGCAGCAGATCATCGTGGTCTACCTCGGGCAGGCGGATAACGTGAGGACCCGGCTCCAGCACTACGGCCGCGCGGGGTCGCATCTCGGCCACCACAACCTCCATTCTCCTCCTCCTGTGGCAGTGAGTAGCACTGGCAAAACTAGCAGCAGCAGCAGCAACGAGCGATGGGGATTCTTCCAGGACGTATTCGCGAGAGGCTTCTCCATTGTGTTCAGATGGTCTGCGGTGGGCGTTGCTTTGACCCAATACCACCACCAAACCCTAGTGCATTTATCTACGGCTACGCATATACAAGCACTAAGCAGACGCCGCTGCCGTGCTCTCTTATTTCTCCCCGCAGGCGAAGAGCAAGAGAGAAGCTGAAGAGAAAGAAGCGCTGCTGCTGCGGGTTTTCGATTACGCGTGGAACAAGATTGGCAATGGCTGCTGTCGTAGGGACGACATCCTGCTCAAACTCAACCGCACGCTTCATCCCGCCAACCCCCTGGACGCTCTCCTCACAAGCCTGAAGCTTTTGTCGAAGAAAACGCGCGTTGGGATCGATGTCGACGCCGACGCCGACGAGACGAGGATCTTCAAGTTTTTGACGTCCCGGCCGAGATTGATCTGCGGACCCAAGGGTAAGGATTGGAACGTGTGCACGAACAGACCACCTTCGGTGAGGAAGAAGTCCCAGGGCAGCAGCGAGGCGGCGGTGGCGCGTACCGAGAAAACATCATCGGCGACGACAACCTGTGGGGTGATGTTGGAAGATGGCTCTGCGTGCACCGCAGTCCCATCCATAGGAAGGAAGAGATGCCAGGCACACAAAGGGATGAGGGTGAAGGGCCAGCGTCTCGTACAATGAAATATGGATGGATGCAGGCACACATGTCTGTCTGTGCATACGCATTTCTGGCCCTTTGAAGGCCCTCTCTTCTTATTAGCTCTAAAAATTTTAATTTTTATATATTTTTATTATTACATAAATTTTTATATATAAATTTTTATTATCGAATTTATTATATAATTTTAATATCATTTATTTTATTATTTTTAATTTTAATTTTTTACAGTTGAAATTAACTTGACAAAAGGTAGAGTTAAAAATAAATGTATTTTAAGACTTTATTTGAAGTTGAAAATAAATTGAAATTTTAATATCATTTATTTTTATTATAAATAAAAGAGTGTTTAACAAAGATACTGTATAATGTCGACTCAGTATAGTAAAAGTCTTTAAAAATCTTATTTTTAAATGAAGTTTAGAAAGGGTTTGTGCATCCTTGGGATAGTATAAATAATAGATTTGTTTGAATTTACTCTTTTTCTATATGAAATTTTGCATGATTTGTTAAAAAAAAGTTAGGTCACTCTTGTTACATCTTGCTTATTCATCTATTCGAATGACTTCTATGTTTTCATTGTCATTAACGTAAATATTAATTTCCTTCAAATTACATTTATCTTTATTGTTGTAGTTAAGTTTGTTATCATTGCTCGTAATTTAAATCTAGGTATTTCCTTTTTTCATTGTTGTTTGTTGACTTTTTGGAATATAATTTTTTTATCGTCATCTTTTTTTAATTACCGTAATTAATTTTGGTTAATTTATTTTTCTAATATGTACAAATAAGTTTTATATAATTTTTGAAATTTTTTGACATCTTTTTTAAACTTTCTTTTCTTCGAATTTTAATTTCATTTACCTTTTCACTTTTTGAAATTTTTTTTTCCTAAATTTCTAACACAAACGAGCCTTTCATTGTTGTTTTCAGCTCTTCGTAATCTCTAAAACTGAAACATCAGTACCAAATAAAACCTTAATTCCTACAATGTAATCTCAACGCGGTTCAGTTTTCAGAAGCCCAAGAAGCTTGTCATACAGACAACATCCTTTCCACGTTTATGATTAAGATCAGATCCAGATAACAAGCACAAGCTTGTCTGTACCACATTTACGTTTTATGATCATATGTTCCAAACAGAAACAAACCATCCAATCATACGTTTATAAAACATTCATTTCAAAGGACCGAAGAGACCCGATTGAAGACACGCATAATCAAACCGAGCTTCCACTCCTAAGCATCAAACAACTGCCATTCATCGTCAGAGCAAACAACGTTCTCATGACGTACTGCAGCTGACGCGGACATGTTTGGTTCACCTGCATCATCTACCCTTTCCGAGACTTCTCTGCTAATTGTTTTGGACTTATGGGTGAACTCTACCTGTTCGGAGGAAGCATTGTCCGACAAGGAACTCCTCGTTGAAGACGTCAAGCTCGTGGGCTTTGAGTGGAGAAACTTGTAGAAGGGTACACGCCCATCAACACACTCTCTCAGTGCAGCGACATCTTCACAGACAACAGAAAATTCGCCTCTGCCAACCAACACAACGAAAAGTTTATTAAAATAACACTCGGTAAAATGGGACTACCATGCAAAAATACGTTTGGCGCAATATAAAATACTTAAGTCTACAATTCCCCCAAATATCTATTGCTCATAACGAAGACGCCTCATTCTCTATAGGGCTTCATATAGGTCGATGTCATATGTACAATCTCAATTGGCAATACAACATTTCTCCTCAACAACCTATCTTTACAAAACTATTATCACTGAAGTGGTAATCTAGTGATTGTGAGAACCACTTAGACTTTAAGGTCTCAAGTTCAAATCTTTACTCAAACATAAGCCTTTTGTAGATTTACAACTGTCTTTTAACCTTGACATTACCAAAAATCTTTGTAAAACTATCACAAGATTTTACCAACTGATCAGAAGATTCTCACTTCACTCTTACAATTTTCTAGAGTGCTTGTTTATCATCGATGTCATCCACTGACCAATACAAGACATTGAAATTATAATTAGAATCTCCAAGAAAATATATGACTTATGTCCAGTAAGTGCCTTTCTAAGTAAGGGTCGTAACACATTTAAATTACTCAGTTAATTCCCACACATGCAAAAAATACAACAATGTAAGCCGTAATTCCCCGTATAAATGCAAAAAATAAATATAAAAATAAATAGAAGTAGAACTTACTGTAATGTGTCAACGATACGACCACGATCCACCAAAAACTCCCTTAACTGAAGAGTTGGAAAGTAATATAATTAATATGCAAAAACTAGATTGCTTGCTAAGTATTGCAAATATAGACCAAGTTTTTGCTAAAAATCTCACACCTTTGAGTTCTCATCTGCCAGTTTCTGAAGTCTCTGTGAGTCCTTAACTATCGCATCCATCATATTTTCTTGTTCTTTAAACAACTTAAGAGCCATCTCTTCTTTACCAAGTCTCTCCTCTTTAGCTGCCACACTTTCAGCCTCTGCAGCAGCTATTCTAGATTCAAGAGTAGCACGCATCTGGTAAACATGAGAAATCGAATTAAATTACATGTAAATTGGTACAACATCAACAACAACCCAAACTAAAATCTCACTAAGTCAGCTACATGAATCTTTTCTTCAATGTATTTCTATCTACATTCAAATTGCATAATTTTAAATTTTTCTTACAATTCCTAACCAAGTAATTTTAGGTTATAAGTGTAGATGAAATACTAAAGAGGTCAACTATAAAAGGGATAGAACACTTACATATTTAGGCAGTATTAATTCCTAACCAATTATTTATCATTTTCCTACAACCAAATGAACTCTGGAAAAAAGGGTACTCACCTCCTCAATTGTAGAAAGTGTTCTATCCCTTTCAATAGCTAAACCAATAACACGTGACTGCAGCTCACGTGTCTCAGTTGCCAATATGGACTTCTCCCCATAGAGTTCTCCAGTGTGCTGCTAACATTGAAAGAAAAGAAAATATGAAGAGATATTCCGAATAGATATTAAAAAATAAGAAATGAAATAAGCAAATCAAGTACCACACCATGTCATTTATTTCTTTTTCCTTTATTAACATATTTTTAAGGTCTTCTGTCTTAGCAACAATGTCCAAACCAGCTTGTGAAGACTCCTCTTTGGCTTGCAGAGTTTCTTCCTCACGAATCTCCACCTCTTTAACCAAACTCACAATTGAGTCTATTGCAGATATCAACATATGCTGTTGGACAAAGAGGAATCAGATGCAACCATTTGCAGATACATTTAGATGTTTTAAAATATAGGAAGAACCGAAGAACAACAACGATAACAACAATCTAAGCCATAATTCCACAATGAAGGTTCAATCACATCTTTTCTCCTCCACATATTTCTATCTATAATCAAATTTTCATTTAAATTACATAAATTTATATTTGTCATCGTAATTCCTAATCAAATTGTTTTAGTCATATCTCTATTTCTTGTAGTTTTTTTGCAATAATTAATTTTCCTCTCCTAACTGATACATCCTTTGGTATCCTAAGGATATGACCAAAGCACATAAGCTGATTTTCTTTTATATTACCTATCAGTGTAACTCCTATTCTATTCCTAGTAAAATCATTTTTTAACTTATCCCTAACGGTATTACCATTCATCTTCTAAAACATATGTATCTCAGTAACACTAATCATTTGTATACAGTGATGCTTTACAACTCAACATTTTGAATCATAAAGTATAACTAGATGAATAGTAATTTTATTGAATTTTTCTTTTAATTTTATAAAGAACATATTACAAACATGAAAGACGATTGAAAGAAAATCTATATCATTTATTACTGGAAGAGATGGGGATACACGCAAAACACAAATGACCATAACATTCCTTATATGTCCATTCAAATTAATCATAAATCTATTTATCTAAAACAAAATAGAAGGTTAAGAATATAAATTACTTGGAGATGGGAACAAATGAATTTCAGTCAAATAGGTGCTCAAGAACATAGCACAAAAGTGATATGTGCATGCTGCTTGTGGTAACAAAAACAAGGTAGAGGAAGTATGGCATGGAATTACACACATTGCTGCTGTATACACAGCATCATATATTCTTATCATTCAGTTTTCCAAAATGACAAACATACACGCACATACTAAAGCCATCTATATTATTGCCAAGTGTTCTAAAATGTTAAAAAAACGACCATTAAAGGGCCATTAAACAGGTTTTAAACAATCTGCTTTTCTGGAACTGCCTTTAAACGGCTGTTTAATTGAAAAAACAACCATTTAACATTTTTCGTTGAATCCCTATAATATCTGTTTTTCATTCTTGAACCATTGTTCTTACCAATAACAAATAAACACAAACCAAAATCATTGACTGTAAAAATAGTTTATGAATAGGTTGAGTAGATATTTCAAGATTACCTTGCTTCCTTTGGCATCATTTATGAAATTGTCTAATGCATCGATGTTAGGAATCTGGTCAGGCCGAGATCCTGATGTTGTGGAGCATTGTTCTTCATTGGCAGAGAGGATGCTATTACTTACAAAATCACAATTAACATTCTCTTGAAAATGCTGGGATGACTCGTCATAATCAGCAGAATACGATAGGCCATTTTCTTGTGAACCTGCATCTGTTTCAAGAAACAAGGTGGGAGAAAGCAAAACAACAGGGTCATCAAAAAGGAATCTGTAACTGGTGGTTTCAGCCATACCAACATCTAGTATATTGCCAGGAAGGGGAGCTACTGTTGCAGGACCAATGATATCTTCTGTGTCATTGCTTGCAAACGAAGTTTGAACGTCATTCTTAAGATCATCTTGGGAAACATTTGTCTGTCCAATAAAAGATTCTTGTTTACACAGACCTTCCGGGTCATCAAATTCCGTAGAACACAGATTTGTTGCCCAAACTGAATGTACATCCTCGAGAGCTGTGGCATTATCACAGGAAGCGGCTTCTGACTGAATTTCAGTATGGCTTTTTTCACCAGTGAAGCTCTGTCCATTGTCAGTGACTTGTCGTATGAGTGGGAAGTTGTTCTCATCAGAATCTGTTAAAAAAGGAACCACTGACTCAGAGTTGCAGCCTTGTTTACATTCAAGTGCTTTGGAAACTGTCGAACAACCTTCCACTGACTTATCACGGCCATTGCTTGGGGAAAGGCCAAACATACCCGAGTCATCTATCACAGGGTGTAAATTAAAAAATAAAGAATCAGAGATCCACTGTGGTCGTTACATAGTGCAAGCAGACTAAGAAAATCACACAGCCATTCAGTTCGCAACTTCATCAGAAATCAGATGTCAAAGAAGGAACATTAAAAAACAAGAGATTAGAATGAATTAGGTTTCTCCAACCTTGTGGTGATGTTGCTTCGGTTTTTTCAGAACGATCAAGAGAAAAATGAGGTTCGGGCGGCTCACTTAAGTGAGGTAGAACTTCAGACAAGATGAAATTGGCGGCGTCATCAATATCCTCGTAATGTTGAAGAGCAGCTGCTTTGATGATTCGATTATCAACCTCACGTGAAGAAAAAATAACATCAGTATGGCAAGGCGTAGCCTACTAAAATTAGGCGGGATTATTCTGGATGAACAGCAAGGAGGCGGTGCAAAGATTTAGGAGAGAGGTGAAAATCGAGAAGAATTTGGGGGAAGTGAAGTGCAAATGACGACTTGAAGGAAGATGTGGAAGGGGATACCTGGGGGAAGGCTTCCCGAAGCAAAAGAAACACCGCCTCGTGAGTCGTCGCCATGTGCGGGTGCCGATGATGATGCTCCGCCTTCGTTCTCGTGCGAACTTGTGCCGATCACCGGCCGGAGTGAGGGATGGATCGATGCGCAATCGGCTGCCGTCGGGACGAGGAGCCGACGACGACAATATCAGGCATCAAATACAATAAATTACTTCTAATGTAACGAACGTGGGAGATTTTTTTAGTAATTTCATTTTATTTTAAAAATATACATTTATTTTTTTATTTGTTATAAAAAATATTTTTAAATATTTGTTTTAAAAAAAAATTATAAAATCCGCTATCAAACGGTGAACATTCACGTAGGATGGGTGGTGGGACAGACGGACGATTTGTTTAACAATTTATAGAAATGTTGTTTTAATTGAAGATGTTATCATCCTTTAAAAAAAAAAAAAAAGATATTAACAGATAATCATCAAATAAAATAACAAATCATGGTTTAATAAAGAAAAAAAAACATAAATAACAAATCTCCGATGGATTGCTTGGGGGGGAAGAAAGGCGTAAAAAGCTTGCTTCACATTTCTATGTCAACGGTGTAACAGAACGCATGAACAGAAGATTTATATGGTTTTCTTTGGTAAGCGTTGTAGATCAGGTAAATTTAAAATTTATATTTTTTTTAGGTTAATATGATTTTTAAGATGTTAAATTTTTTTAAGAGTTTTACTTATTGTTTTAATGTGAAATTATTTTTTTTATTAAAATATTTTATATAATATATATGAATTAACTTTAATATCATATAAATTTTATCTCATTAAAATTAATTAACCAGTAAAAAAAAATTTACAATCATATAAAAGTTTTAATTTTATTCATTATTTTCAATATATAACTATTTTTCCAAACACTATAAACATCATTTATAAACGAAACCTGTCTTATTTGTTTACAAAAATTAAAATTAAAACTACAAGCAAACACAACATTAATCTCGTTAAATAATGTTTCATTTAAAAAATGAAGTTTGTATATATTTTAACAAATAATATAATTAAAGTAGAAATTTTTAAAAAACATTATTTTTAAAATTATATCAACTTAAAAAATATATAAATTTTAAATTCACCTAAACTACAATAGTTATCAAACAAAGCCGATGTAAAAGAGGCGGCCGACAACTCTTTTATGATAATCTCACTTACCTCCAATGCAAGCTAATTCCACGTGTCTCTGTAATATTTTATCAGTGAGTAATCACGATCAACTATAAAAAGACGAAAACAACGATAATGGAAGGGAGAGAATTCTTATTGTTGTATTACATTAGACATCTGTTACTTTTCAATATATAAAAATTATCTTTTCATATTTATAATGAAAACAATTGATTCCTTATCATATTTTTACCTTAATATATTCCTTGTAGTTACGATCAATCAAGATATTTAATTAATTTAATTCTTCTGTAATATTTAAAAAATATGCTACTCTTTTTTGATTAGCTACTAATAATATTTGCATCCATCAGCTGTTCCACAACCTCCTCCAGATTGCGAGGATGGCTCTCCCAGCTGCTGGTGAGGAAGCTGGTGAAGATTCCTAGCCTAATTTAAACCCTTAGTTTGTTTTAATTTTAAAAGAGAGTACTTCAATTTTGGATAAATCTTCGCACATTGTTATCTCATATAAATCCACAAATTCCAGCTGTACAACTTATCTTAGAATTTAATTTTATTTATTTCAGAACTTTAATTTTTTATAATTTTTGAAACTAATTTTATAATAAATAAAATAGAAATAAATGATACATTCTTTATTGTCAATGCTACTTCTGAAGAGTTTTTTTTTGAACGCAGACAATAGGATTTTGACATCACAGGAGAAGTTTATATCTTTGAAAAATACAAGAAATAATAGAAAATGATGAAAAATAATAAGTTAAATTTTTCAAAAACACACACTCTTGTAATCTTAAGAAAGTAATTAAATCAATTAGCAATAAGTAGCGATTAAATCAATCACGGAGTGAATGAATGAATTGGGTGATGCAAACAATCCTCTTCTAAACCGGACGTTCTTCTTGCCTGCCACCACCACATCATCCAAATCGAAGGAAATCGACATCATCTTTCAGCGTCGGAACCGAAATTGTTGCCGTGTCCCAGTGTGTTCCTGCGGGACAATCGTTTCGTTGGGACCAGGAAATTGCTTTCTTCCTCATCCACGACTCTGTCACCTTCCACTTCTTCATCCTTAAACACCGGGTGCACGTATGCATTCTCCAGGTACCGCTTCAAATCAAAAGTAGGCTCCGTTGCACGCTCCAAAGTGTCCTTCACCATCGCATCCTGTGACCACAAATTTACAAAAAAAAATTTCTTTTGACATCCCGGAGCTTGGATTTGGTGAATGGGAAAGGCAAGGGATAGGCCATATGCACTAACCAACCTGCAGTGGGAATTTCACAAATATCGGTTCAAACCGAGCTTTGCAGAGTAGGTGGAACCACACGGTCAATATCATCAGCAAAATAAGGAACGGTGAAGACTGAACCGCCTTTTTGGTGCTCAAAAGTCCCATCAGTAGAAGCTGTGATATTATCAATGCGGATATCAGACGTCCATGTATGTCAGGCCAGAATGCCCCTCCACTCTCGTATTCTTGATTGTATACATTAATGATCTTCCACCGCAAAAACATGTGAGATTAGCATTAGGAGAACAGTTGATGGTCAAATCTAACGCTACATCTCATCCCTGCCTCTAGACAACTGATTAAAGAAAGAAAAAAGAAGATGCAGTTTTTGAAAGCAATTCGAAAACATAGGTGTTGAAATCTACAACTTCCATTGATACTGCTTAGACACTAAATATAATTCCAAGAGATACAACTATTCTTCAAATAAAAGATTTTAAAAAATCATAATAATTGTAGCATCTAAATTGTGTGGCATTACATAGACCAACAAAATGGATACACAAACAAAAACTAGTAGTAACTGGAGCATCAACTTCACGTACATTTTTGATCCAACTCTTAGATTTGAGATTAACATGTGCTGACTAAGTTTAGATGTTACACATTATAATAGAACATAGAATGGTTGGAACTAATAAATAAGAGTTATCTCAACATCATTAGTTATTTTGACAAAAGTAGGGTGAACCTCATTAATCTCAACATCATCCCTTACGAGTAAGTTAAATTTTCAAATAGAGAATATTATAATAGCCCAAAATTAGGCATGCCTTTCTTAAATTATAGTGAATCAGTAAACCAAAATCTAGACTTTATTTATTTATTTATTTAAAAAATAAATAATTTTTTTTAAAACAAAATCTGGACTTATTACCATATCAACTTTAGTTTAGCATTTTGTGTTTGTCGGATTTGAAGTAGATACAAACCACTTAGGCCTAAGATTATGATAATATTATCTCTATTTTTCAGTAAAAAATAACAAACTATTTCCAGAAAATAGTTAAAATACATTGGTGCATATTGAAAATCGTCAAGAAAAAAATAAATATGAAATTCTACAGGAAAATGGATAAATATAAATTTAAATTGCAATCTATAAATAACAAAGACAGCATACCCACCTGATGACGGAAAACAACATATGACAAAGCAAAGAAGACTACGACAAATGGAAGCAGGATAGGAGTGACAACTGAATAAACAAGCCCAAGCAAAAAGTATAATTGTATGCGAGGTTCAGAGCACGCGAATGTCAGGCTTCCTGGGTTCATTGCTTCTTGCCTGTCCTGCTCAGTTTTAACTAAAAATGTATTTTTTAGATGGAATAAAACCAATGGCTTCAAGCGAATGATTTCTGCAGAAACTCCTGCCCATCCATCAACCATGATATATGTGATAAAAAATGTTGCTTTCATTGGAATGGATTGACCAATGGTAATTGGTATTCTGCAAAAGAATTAAAGATTCTAGTATCAATGATTTAAATACATAAAAAATTATTTTTCAAACATATATTGGAAAATGTATTTTGATATACGTACAGAAGGAAATCTATCATATCAAAGAAGCCAAAGATGTAAATAAGCATGTAAATCAACGAATATATATATATCCAACCATCTCTCAAATTTTTTTATTCCTTTCTGATTATTGAAGCATTTGATCTTCTTTTATTTAATTTTAATTGGTATTCCTTGCATACAAGTATATAACGAGCACTTTTGATGATTTCATCTTAAACTTAATTTCTGTAGTCTATACAACTCCATAATGTGTTCATTTCTTCATTGTGCATTAAAATATTTATAAACTCTAAATAACATCTTCATTAACCATGTTTCTAACATATTTATAAACTTCCCAAATGTTCTATCATCAAACTTAGATCCTAAAATATAAAGCTTTCAAGATATCCAAAAGGCATAAAAACTCACTTTGCCGCAGAATCATTGATAAAACTGTTAAGTTGCTGGAATGCAGTTCCGGTGATTATGCTTCCAAGAAACACATTAACCAACAAAAAGAGGTGGTACTTTGCAGCGGATCTCCTCTCTAATCTTGACAATGATGCGAAACCTTCTATCTTGGACATGGTCATGAGTATAGTTGGCAGTAATATGAGAAATATCTTTAGCATGATTCCTGGAAGAAAGCCTTGTATAAAAGACTTGATGACCTCCCTGGAGGAGGCATTTAGGAAAAGCTATTATGAGAATGTTGTCAAGTGTAAGAAAATTATTAAACAACAGAACAGGATAAACAAGCCATTTATCAACTATGATAACCCAGCAAGACAGAACTAAAAATTCTCTCTCTCTCTCTCTCTCTCTCTCTCTTCTAAAATGCAGGAAGTGTTTTCTATTTGCTAAGGGCTTCATGACAAGAACTAAGAGAGCATGTTACACTTTTAGAAAGAAAATTAGCTTTACTTCAAAATTACCACAAGATGACAACTAATAATCAATGAAATGAAATTAGGGACAATAAGATCATTCTCGTTCCACAAGTGACCCAAATGGCACCAACTTGATGAGATAAAATTCATTCACAATAATAAATATTTAGTTTTATCTTGGCAAATACTTGAGAATATTATTCTATTTCAGCTTAATGACATATTTACATAGTAAAAAGGTTCTATATTCCAACAAAACCTAACTAAGTAGTTGAAAGATTCTCAATTATGTTATAAGCTAGATCGACGTCGATACTATTTCCAATTCGTCCCAACACTCCCCTGTATGTGTGGCTCTAGGTCTTTCACTGATACTATTTCCAGTCGAGGCCTAGGCCTACATGTAGCTGGCGGATAAAGTACACAACCTACTCTAATACCAAATAGAAAGATCTCATATTCCAACAAATCTCAGCTGAGTAGTTGAAGGATTCTCAACTATGTTATAGGCTATATCGATATCGATATTATTTTCGATGTAGGACTATTCATCCCAACATACATATTGTGGTTAAAATAAATTTTACCAAATTACATAGACGTCAATTACGACTTGAGATATGTGAAACTCACATATTATAATCATCACAAAGAAAATAAAAAATTAAATAACTAATAATATTATTATTAATTCATCTTCATCAAATAGAAAAAGGTACTCACATTTCTATGATGGGCTTTAGGAAAGGCATAACCTTCTCGATGCCTTCAAGATTCGCAAGGGACTGAACAAATAAAATGGGAATCATGAAGAAGAATGTAAGAAAGAAGAGTGCCACTGCCATTCCTATCCTCCGAACTGTTAGTTCAACAAAAGGGATTGCAAGATTAGGCCAATACACATCTCGAGGCTCAGGGGCCCAATCTGTTAGCCATAGTGTAGGATTACTTGATTGTTGAGTTTGAGCACAAACAGCAGCACCCCAATGAGTTTTGAAGGAAACAAATGCAACTGGCATTATCATTTTTGGATTGCTAATAACTTTTTCCCTTTCTTTAACTTCCTGTAGAAATAACTTTTGAAAATGATTAGGAAAAATGTTATCATATAAGATTATTATTTGGCAAATATCGAAAAATATTATGTAAATATGTGTAAAAATCAAATATTTTGGCAATGCTATTTCTATAAGGAATTCTGGCTTATGTAACATGTTATTTAACCATCAGAATCTAGTGCCTAGTTTTTTATGAAAAGATCATTATTTTGTAGATTTAAGTTGCTTTATGCCCTTGTCTGGACTCTTCATAATCATGATCAACATTACCAGTTGCTCCAAGGTATACCACTCAACCTATTGACTCGGTGCTAACAACTTGATTGAGTCATTTGGATGGACCACCATTTTTGAAGTCATTCCATTGATAATTTGATGCTGATCTTTGCAGGTTAGTTGAAAAGTTATATTAACTAAAAAGTAAAAGCAATACAATTTGTCATGTGTTTTCCAACAATGACACTGCAAATTTGATTAGCATGCATCAATAGCAGGAACAAAGAATACAAGGTATGTATATTATCATAAAAGGAGTGTGCAGAATTAATTGAGCCACCTCCTTCACACCCAATGGCAGAGCCACTTTCACCAGGACAGGGCATTCACCCTGGATCAAAATTTAAAAATATATATATACATAAAATTTATTTGTTAAGAATATAAAGTGCATGTAACATGTTTCGTTTTTTCCATTAGTTATCAATATAAAATTATTTCAGAACATTGCACATCCATTCATGCATTTTATAACTCATCTCCCTGGTCGCTACAGAACCTTCACAATCTCTTCTCTTTTTTTTCAAATAGCATCTCTATTCCCCTTTCTGCACTTGAGGTAAGTCATATTTGGTTGGATCTTCGCATATGCTTATTTAATTATTTTTTTAATTTACATGAATAGTTGATCTATGAATTGGTTGAATGTTACATATGGTTCTTTCAACAAAATGTAGCACAAAGTTGTTTCTTTATATTGTAAGACTTTATTTAAGTGATATATTTGTGAATCTTGATAAAGCTGATTGGTAAATTTTCTCAGCTTATTCTTAGTGATTTTGTAGCATAAAAATTGAAAAAATTAGCATGATAACAAGTATTTTGCAAGATCAATGGTTCCAACTAATTTTCTTAAAAGATTTTAGAATTTAACTGAGAATGGTTCATTTCTTGGAGTGAAAGCTATTATTGATAATGAAATCATCGTGAATTATTTTCAAAGAAGGTAACCTCAATGATGTATTTTTTAATATGATGATGTACTTTTATCTTGCTATTTGTTTTATTCTTGGAAAATTAATGTTACAAATAATAATGTGAATTCATTTTTTTCACAAGCATAACTATAAATAATATAGTGTCCCATGTCTCAAAATATTCTGGCTCTGCCACTATCACACATCCCCAGTTAATGAACTAAAACAGATTTTACTTTCAAAGAAATAAGGAGCTCCAGCTCATGTGATGCACCATTTCAAAAGACAGGAAACTATTTGTAGAATTGATATATCTTCAATGGTCAATAATAAGAGACAAACCGGATTAAAAAAAATCCAGTAATATTTTATGTACGGAAAGCCAGAAAGACCTTTGACATAATAAACGAAAATAATATTCTTTATATGCCATAACCAGAAAACGTGGTGCTTTGAAAACTGAAGGAAAAAAAGACAAGGTCATATCCATAGGCATTGGCACTCACTGCACAAACTCAAAACAATGTGAAGCACCTTACTTCTTGTGCTAACTTGTCAATGACGGCACTATAGTACTCGATTGCATCCACATGCTTTCCCCAAAGACCTAAGAAGCCTGTCTACATGTGAGTACATGGTTGTCAGATGGCAATTTGTCAGTAAATAAAGGAAGAAATAATAACACTACGTTTTAGCACACATTTTTTAAAATCAGGAAATTCAGAATCTATTATAAAGTGAATTGAATTTAAAGAAATAAGTGGAATTTATAGATGGTTGCTAACAAAATTTCAATGTATAAGCTTCTAAATTTTAACCAAACGATGAAAACATAATAGGTACCTAACAAAGTATATTAAATAATGGCCTAAAAAATATTTCATAGATTAATAAGTACCTTGGTATATGGCCGTTTTGATGGATTATTTTCATGCTTATTTTGGTAGTAAACAAGCCAATTCCGTGCAGTTTTCTTTTTCTCAACCAACTTGGCAAGCTCATTGGCATTGTATACAACCTGAAATAAAATGAATGAAGTGGAACTTGAGCACAACAAACCAGAAAATAAGTTACATAGCTGAAGATTATGAATATGGGAGCATGGAGATGTATCATAATCTATGTTTCAAGTTTCATTATTATTTACAGGAATACTTTTAAGCAAGTTATGTTGCTTCAAATCTTCAATTAACGTTCTTTCAGTTATACATATGCAATGGATGACTATCTTGCTGACCTTTTACTTTCTAATCAAATTATTGATAATCTTAAAACAACTAGAATATTGGATTTATTAAATATCATTTTATGTCAATTTGGAAGTTTATTAAATGTTCGTTTGTATTTTATTTAAGAGATTTTTTTGTATACATTTTATCAACAAGATTGGATCAAACTCCATCTTAAGTGTGTGTTCAACTGTGAAACAGTACAGCACAAACAGGATACTGAACCCATGAGAGCAGGCCACACCACAAATCTAAACCCTACAACGACATGTTTAAATATACGGTTTATACCATTGTAGTTGCTTGGGAAAAATAAAATAATTTCCTTGAGTATCATTTCAGGGCCTTTAAAAGACAATTTGGCAAGCTGAAAGTCTTAAATCTCAATCAAATGAATCAATATCAGGTTCATCATAGAAGTGCTGTTAAGGCATGGTAACTTGTTTGTGCACTTTCCCCTTCAAACATAAGAATATTATAGTATTCTAAATTTTTTAACCATTAAATCAACCTTCAACACTGATTTAAAATAAAAAATTACGTATAGAATGGTTCTGAAAAAGTACCCACCTGGTGACTGAGGTAATGATCAGAATGATTCACATAAAAGAAATGTTTGACATGTTCACTAATGGACTCATCTGGATCAGGTGGAACATTCCTCACGATTACCTAGAATCATGAGACAGGCATTGACCAAGGAATGCAAGGCATGTGAATATCTGATAAAATATCTCATTCATGTAGCACAACATTTATGACAATTACAAAGTTCTCAAAAACGACCTAATTTTGCATTTGACAGTGACAAACATACTGAAATGCCAAGCATTGATATACTTGTAAAATATGATTGCAACTGCATGCATAGCCAACTAAAGTATGAGGCTGAAGAATTGAAAAACCTGTTAGGCCCAATGTATTGAAACAGGTAAAATCAGTCAGAAGCCTTTTTTGAGATTTGAGAAATTATATTTTTCTAATGGTTTCCAATGCTAACCAAGGAATCACATAAACATCAAGGATAAAAGCAAATTTCCATAAGATGGAAGATGAAAATAAACTACACTGAGATAAATATAAATAAACCTACCGTAAACTGGTCAGGACGCCGACACTGTGATGCAAGAAAATGCAGTCTCATCAACGCTACACCCTTGTATTCTTTGTATAGAACATAGAATGTCCAAAAGGTAAATACATAAGCCGACACTAGATGGGCCCATAATCTGAAGACAAGAAGATAAAAGAAATAATAAGTGCTCCAATGCATCAAATTTTAAAAATTTCTCAAGTTTTATAACAAGCATTGTAATACATAAGGTAATCATTGAATTGGTCTTCTGCAAATTATGACATAAGCCACTACTAGTTTCAATGGGCTTTCGGTCTTTCATGACTAGAATTAAAATATTAGAAATTTAACATTTAGAAATGAAATACTTTATTTGATTGAAGGTGATCTTGAATCCAGTTTTACTATACAGCTTGGTGACCACTTTCTTTACCTAAAGAGTGACCCCATAAGGGTGATTTTCCCTGGATAAAATGTGCATGCCTGTGTTTCTAGAAATCATACCCTACACTTATCATGTAGCTGCAAGCCTGTGGGTTGCGGATCAATTTCTTCCTAGTGGTAGTAGTATAGTCTGAGTGCTCTATTATTTAGTGTATTAGAAACATTCTGATAAAATGCTATCATGGAAAAGAAGAAGCACAGGTAATCATATGCAACGAAAGACACACCTGTGTGATCCAGGTGCAATGTTGGATATGGAAAGCTTGTCAATGTCACTGAAAGATAACCTGTTTTGGTCTCTCAAGGCTTTCCCGGTCCAATTAACAGGCACCAGGACGCCAAAAGCAACTGCACACATAGGCACAAATATTTTCAAGCTGCAAATTGAGGAGGACTTCAATCAGAAGGAGGAATTGCTTGTAGCATGCTACCGTCAATCTGGATTTCTTTTAATGAGTCTACGAATCAGAAGGATAATTTTGAGTTGTAAATGCTTAATAATAACACTGTATAGAAGTAGTAGTTATTGTTATACCTAATTTAATCAACTAGCTGATATTATTAAGACTGGTGGTACATATATTGCCTATCGAAGTTGAGGTTTGAGGTGTACGTCTTGTTACGAATCAAAAAGAAATACTCGCCCAAGGAGATAGATTCGGGCGTAAACGGCGGAGTCAAGGCCAGCGTGATCGATTAGCTCGAGCTGGGGCATCTTCAAGGCGGCGGGCATCCAGTTCAAGAATCTGAGGTAGGTCCTGATGTCGAGATTGAGGAATCTGTTGACGAAACCCCCGGAATGCGTGGGGTTGCATCGGATCCCTCTGAGGTACCACTTGGGGAAGTACACCCTGTCGTTGACCGGCTGTAGCCGTAACACGGCGAAGGCCACGAAGAAGAGGAACGCGAACAGAATGTTGAATGCGGCGGAAACACCGATGTCCCCAAGCGTCGCCATTCATCCCAGGCGAAGAAGATGACGACTGCTGAGGGCGTGAGAAGAAGGAACGCAGAAACAAGAAAGACGGAAGCAATGCCGTCATCAAACAATCCAGTCCGAATGTCGTAATCGTCGAGGTTGGGAGAGGAGGAGGAAGAATAAGGAGAGGGCGTCATCGATGAGCTGGTCGGAGGAGCCTGTGAGAGGCGGGAGCCGTCCATTGATCCGAGTTTTTCGAGGAGAACAAAAAAGCCAGAAGTTTAAAAATGGAGATGGAGGGTTGTTTGATTATTAGTCCAGCGTTGACTTATATGATGTCGTGAATGTCAGATTTTATATTGTAAAAAACAAATTATCGAAGGATTCGTTTGCATCGATAAAATTTAAAAAAAAATTAAATTATCTCATTTAAGTAAATTTTTTTAATAAAATTTAATTTATTTACAAAATTAGATACATCTAAAATTTAAGTTTGACATTTCATCTTGTAAATAGAGCAAAATCTTTTTATCTCTACTTCTACGTGACATTTCGTAACCTTTGTGTTTCCTCGACATTAAATAGTTAAATTTTGAAATATATTATTTTTATTATTTTTTAAATAAAAAATAAATTCAATTATATCATACGTACAAACATTAAAATTTTAAATTCTATTCAATTCCGTAAAATGCACAAATACTTCTACATTAAATTTAATTTTATATAATTTAATTTAAAAAATAAATTATCAAATTTATTTTTATTTAATTCTACGTGTATAAATAGACCTTTAATAATATAATAAACTTTTTAAAAATGTATCGTAACACGATATCAAAGTTACGTACAAACGACGATTTTGATGTCTAAAATAAACATTAGTATTCGGCGGAGGAGGAACCCAAGGGCATGGCTTCGGTCCTCTCCTTTCCGACTCATACCTTCACTCAAAGAAACACATGTTGATTAGATCGCATCCAACCGTACCAATATAACTCAACACAACCTAGTGGATTCAAATCAAGGTCTTGCAAGTTCATGTCATGCTAATAAGACTCACTTTTGACATACATGTTGGTCCAATCCAATTTGAACTTTTGTAATTTTTTGAATAAATAAAATAATATACTTTTATTAAGATATACATATCATGTGTAACTTGATGATTCAAACTTACTAATAAGTAATACATAATCATAAGTTCAAATCTTACTTTTATCCATCTGTATTTATAAAATATAAATTATATTAATCTTATATTACTTTTTTAATAAAAAAATTTGAACCACATCGCACCATACCACACAACTTATACGATCAAACCATACCAATCACGGCAAAAGTCCAACCATGCTAGGATGATGGGACCATGCTAAGGCTGCATGCAGCATATTTCAACATTGCTAAGTACGCACGAACAATACAATGTCCATTAAAAATTCAAACCACACCAACCTAACACGACCTACTAACACGACTAAAGATGCATTTATTTGCACCAAACTCCTAATTTTAGAAATGAGTTGAAACTTTTTTAAGAACTATGTAAACAAGCGTACATTTTTTGACGAGTAAGACAGTTCTAAAATCCTGACGCACTGCTACAACCCACAAGAGGGTAGATTCACTACATTGCAATCGAAAGGCAAGCAGTGAATGGAATTACAGAGGAAGAAGAATACAAACATTACAGCTGAAGAATATACGGCAACCATTTTATGAAAATAATCCACATTTTATCACCATTAAGCCTAACAGCATCATAACGTCGTCTACCTTGTTATCTCAAGGAGAACTGCCCTCAAATAGGAAGGTTTATTCCACTTTATCGATTCAAAAACGATACTAACAATGGCAAGTCAAGCTACTCTTCCCGTAAAAGCTTTTCTCCTTTTGCCTTCCCTCAATCCCCACTCTTGTTTATATACCGTCAATATTTGTGAGATGCCCTTTTTACAACCAATCTGCATGTCACCAGTCACTCGTAGATATTGTTTGGAACTTGGATTGATCCCCCCACCTGATTTCAACAACTGAAGCTTGATTTGGAAAAATGGTTGATGCTAGTGGCCATCCGTGACTCAACAAATTTCAGTCGTTTACAATGATATTCGTCCACAAACACGCCAATATGCCCCCGGATGGAAGAGTGATTTCTCAAATACCCATATCTCGCGTACAAGTACCTATAATTCAAGAAAAAGTCAAATAGCTCTCATACATAAAACCAGCGGTAATAAACTGCTCTTTTTTAAAAATACACACGGAAAGACTAACAAGTATCATTCTCAAGTTCGTGTCAAAATAAAGTATCACTTTCAATCATTTATTAAAACCGTAGTTCATTAAAGGACCATTATTGCAAGAGAAACCATAGAAAGAAAAAGATCTATCTAAAGGAAAATCAAAGGCAATAAACCCATGAGTTCGTACCTTTCATTTGAATCTAACAAGGTATGTGTGCATGTGAGAGGAGCAAATGATGATATGTTCCATATAAATTCAAGCTTGGCAGGTTAGAAAAGTATGTTAGCAAATATAAGCTTACGTTGGAAATTAAAAGAACTTATTTTCTAATGGAAAACAAGTACAAATGCCGTACCTTTTATCAATGGTGGTGGTAGGGTTATGAAACTCCTATTGGTGGTGGCAGGAGATAGGGTTCCTCCCCTTACTTTGTCAAAAACAGTGGTAGAACCTAGCTCCTATTGGTAGGTGGGGTGGGAGAGAGATGGTGACTAGTTAGTAGTGGATGGTGATTGCCTTAAGGTTTGAACCTAGCTCTAGAAATACATGAGATGAGTAGGAGTGTGTGATCTATTAGTAAAGACAATGCCTCCCTATATTTAAGTTACAAGGATGTAATAATCAAATCACTAGTAATGTGTGGCTAAACCCGTGTATAATTCCAATATATTATTTACTCTAAAAAAGTAATTCACTCTTATGTAAAGGCAAGTCCATATTTCAACATGTTGACTACATGAAAGCTATCCATGTCCTCATTTTAATACAACCAAACTTCAACCTACCATTTCAAAATCGAGCTTCAATGAAAGTTTTTTCCTTAACTCTAGCAACAATGAAAGTTACAAGAAGCTGGATTCGAGACTCTAAGATTCTCTCCTAGCCACCTAAACAGCCAAATTTACATAATGTTTAGTCTCTGTAAGTGCAACATTACGATCCTGCATTTATAAGATTGCGTACATAATTTTTTGTTATCACAAAAAACTACAAACAGTACTACTTTTCAATAATCTAGTTTTCTAAAAATGATGATCCCAATAACAATTGTAAACATAACTAAAACTTAGTCTAATGAAACTTAAGCATTTCCATTCAAATTTTATCCCAACTCCATACACTAAGTTGCCACAAATAATTTCATCCATCATAACATTAACATCGCTATTAACACAATAAACTGCTATTCTAGCTATGTCAATTATCAAATTGATTAAAATTGTCAGATAAAAGGATAAACCCAATACACTAGTCTTTCGCCAATGTGGAATTTGAGAAAAGCTCGATTAAATTCACAAATGACAGGAAGAGGGCTCTGATGGAGTGTTTTCTGCAGAACAGTTCTCACTGCCACTGAAAACTGTTTGTAGCTCTTGTGGTGCTTTTAAAAAAAACTTGTGGTACCTGCTTTTTGCCTATCAATCAAGAAGATGGTGCCACTTGGTGGGTGAGACTGGATGTCCAATACAAGCTAGATATGAGGTCCTTTTGGGAGATGTAGGCTACTAGAGGTGGTCCTGATAATGCAAGAAGGAAACTCTAATACACTATTCCACATGCAGTTTGGTAGGGAAAATTGAAGAAAATATAAGGATTTTTCGAACCACTTCCCATGACGAGAGGTAATTCATGTATAAGGTAGTGTGTTGTGTGGTGGCATGGATGAAGGCTAGGTGGGCTACAAGTGATGTCTGATGGAGATGTGCAGGCATGGCTGCTGTCACTTGTGACTTTGTGATGCAGGTAGTATTGTGCATCTAATCTTTGGAAGAGTCCCTCCTGGCCCTTTGTTTTTTGACCTTTGTTGAAATATATGATGTATTAGGAGTTAGGTGTGTGTGGGTTTAGTCCCACACTGGTTATGTGTTTTTAGTATCCTTGTGTAAGTCTCTCTATAAACAGAGGTCTCTTGCTATCTTAGTTATAGAATCTTCCCCTTTCTTTTATTTTTAACATGGTATCAAAGGTTTAATTTTTGAAGATTTTGAGAGTCCCTACAGGAAAAACCTTGGGCAAGTAGGAGGAGAACAAGCCATCACCCTCCTCTCGACCATTCCCAACCAGCTAGTTGCTTCCTCCTTCTTTGTCTCCTTGTGGTAAACCATAGGTCTCCCTTTCCCTCTCCATCTGATGGTATGTGCACCCTCTCGTTGACTATGACTCTAGCTCATCTCATCTCTTGGTTTCTTCAACAAACGATATCCCCCAAAAAAGAAAGAACTCATCGCCTCTCTCTCTGTTCTATGTCACCACCACCATTACCACCACTCACAATTGTGTCCTTGCAGCACCTTCCACCATGCACCTCCATCGATTAAGCCTCTCTATCACTACAACTCTTGTGGCCAACTCTCTCCGCCTATGCAACTTACAAAGGCAACTCTCCAATGGCTCTCTTCTTGTCACGCAGCTCCCACAGCCTCTCTCTCAATCTGTTTTGTGCTTGATGAAGGTAGCTCTCTTTCAGCTCATTCCTGATATTTGCAAGTGGTTCTCACAGATTCAACGATTCTCCTACTGATCTCTCCTTTTGGTGTGTCAACCTCTGTCCATCTTCGTTTGCGCCAGCTGAACCCATTAGGATTGCCAGCAATAGTTGAAGGGGTAAGAAGAACGACGGTCAAAGAAAAAAGGTAGAAAAAAAGATGATCACGTGTTGAATGTGCATAGAAGGAAAAAAAAAGGATGTCTCTTAAAAAAAAACCCATGTTTTGAATTTTTATGTTTTAAGTATGTTATTTTGTCTTTTAAATTTGTAATAAGTTGGATGTTGTAACTTGAGAGAGAGTGTTAAAGTAAATGATGTATTAGGAATTAAGTATGTATGGGTTTAATCCCACATTGGTTATGAGTTTTTATTATCCTTGTATAAGCCTCTAATAAATAGAGGTCTCTTGTTATCTTAGTTATAGAATCTTTGTTTTTTATTGTTTTCAGCTTGCTTGTAGATCTCCATTTATTTATTTTAATATATTTCCTGTTGTCCTTCAAAAAAACATAGAAATGTTGCTTCCTAGGATTTAAACTCACGACGTCCATATTACATTGGAACAATTTTACTACTGCGTTGAGTCCCATCTTCAACTAATTGAATGTCAAATATGGAGAAAAATGTTGGAGAGGATATCTCCCACATAATGTTTTGGTCAAATTGGAAAAAAATCCAATGCACAATCAGTTTCAACTTTGAAAAAAAAAATTCAGTATCTTGAAGCAAATTAGGAACCATAATATGTGAGAATACAATAGATGGAGGTAATGGCGCATTTACTTGTTGTAAATTACCTCCTTTGTCTTGTCTCCATGAATGACAGAACCGTTTGAATCATATGCCTCAAATTTCTGCGGTAGATTTAAATCATAGCAAATAAAGAAATACAGAAAATTGAAAACTAGTTATTAACAAATAATGATGATGAATGTAGAGGAATGACAACGAGTGATTTAAATCATAGCAAATCAAGTCATTTTAAAATGCATATACTACAAGACCCTTCATGTCAATGTTATCTTATACCTTTCTAACATAAAATTCTAACATTCATAAATCCATTCTCATCCAGCAGGGATTATATAGTTCAAAAAGCACAAACCAAAAAAAGGCTTGATTGTACATAAGATAATAACCAACATGCGCAGGTGTGGAATTTATATTGATTCTCAACTGCAGAACATTCACTAGTGAATAAAATGATCAAGCCTTAACTTGCCTGCTTTGCAAGAAATTCAATTGTCAGTTGAATGAATGATTTGCCAAGATCATTTTTATCAACACCAATCTGGAATAAGTGAAAAACATTTAAGAATCAATTGTGTTGACAATCAAATAAAAAAAGCGTAACCATTTTCATTTTAAAAAAGATCAACCAAACAAAATATGCAAAGGAGAATATTCTTTTTTTTCTTTCAGTAAGGGACCTTGCTTATTCCTTGGATGATTACTTCATAATACTGGGTGTCAAACTGTCATCCCACCTTTTCAAAAAAAAGAATATTCTATTTACCAGCCGAGCTCGCAAAGTCCGAATACTAACAACAGGCTCAACCAATTCCCAGTACACAGAGCTCCATATAGATTCCCTTCTCTTTAGATCATTTTTTAGAATCTACAGATATTGTGCAGAAAGTATTATAGAAATGAATGCAGAATTAGAAGGTTTACCATTCAAATGGAATTAGGAAAAAATCTTACAGAAAACATATTTTCTGTAACAAGCTTCCTAAGCAGTGCTTTATCTCCATTCGCTAATAATATATTAACCTGCAAGAGAAAGTAAAATTATGTACTTCAGTTTTAAACATATTGCAGAAAACACAACTTGGAACTCAAAAGAGTTAAAATTTCACTAATAAATGACATTCTTGTATGTATATCAGTAGAAACTAGAAACCATAAAGAAGTTCTGGAAATTATGAAGTATATTTTTCGAGTGTCAATTCTGAACTCTATTATGAATTTATGTTTAAATGTAAAAGAAGCTATCAAGAAAATAAAATGTGAGGAAGCTATTGAATCAAATGGTATCCCTATTAAGGTATAGAAGTGCATGGGTAAAGTGAACATTATGTGGTTAATTGAGCTTTTTAATATAATTTTAAAGAAAAAAAAGATGTTAGATAAACGAAGACAGAGCCCTTAAATACTTATATTTAAAAATAAGGGAGATATACAAATTTGTAACAATTATTGTAATTTTAAGTTATACTATGAAATTATAGAAAAGGGTAATTAAACAAATATTAAGGTATGTAACTCAAATCACAGAAAATCAATTTAGGTTTATGTGAAGTAGGCCAGCAATGGAAGCTATTCATTTAATTAAACTAATAAAAAAATTTAGAGTTAAGAAAAAGAATCTCCAAATGATTTCCATTGATTTAGAGAAAGCTAATGATAGCATACCTGAAAACCTATTTTGATGAGTATTGGAAAGAAAGATTAACTATAGGTTATATTGATATTATAAAAGGCATATATAAAAAAATAGTTACGTATTCTTTAAGTCCATACCTATTTCTTGTAGTTATAAATGAAATAACTAAAGAAATAAAAATACTCTGATGTACACTATTTGCTGATGGCATAGTTTTTATTGACAAAAGTAAAGCATGAATCAATTCTAAATTAGAATTATGAAGAGATACTTGAGAATCCAAACAATTTAGACTGAATAGGTCAAAGGTAAATATATGGAGTGCAGATTCAGGAAAAATAGGAATAATGATGAAGGTACACAACTAGATAGTCATGACTAATGGGATTCATATAAGACTTTTAAATACTTAGATCTATGATAAATAGGAATAGAGAAATTATGTAGATGTTATTCATAAAATTAAAGTAGAATAGATGAAATAGAGAAATTTTTCTGAAGTGTTATGTGATAAGAGGATGTCCTTAAAATTAAAAAAATTCTATGAAATTGCAATTTGTCCTGTAATACTTTATGATTCTAAATGTTGGACCATAAAGTATGATTATGTGCAAAAAGTTAAAATTACAAAGATACAAATGATAATACTATAAGAGAAAAGTTTTAAAAAAATTTCATTAGAATATAGTAGTTACAACAATTGAAAATAAGAAAATAAAAAATCATCTTAAGGGTTTGATTGTATATCCTTAGGAGGCCAAAGGACACACCAATTGGGAAAGAAGAATTACTTAGTGCAAAAGAAACTAAAAAAAGTAGAAAGGGCCTGAAATTACTTAGGAAATGTAAGAAAAGATTTAAATTTATGTAATTTAACTGAAGATTTAACTATAGATGAAAATATATAAAAGAAAAGAATTTATGTAACCAACTCTATGTAATAGGATTAAGATATAGGTTATTGTTGTATGAGATTACGCATTTTACAATCATAAGATATTGTGCATAATCTACTCTATTTTCATCATAATCTATCGTGTCATTATTTTTTATTGAAATTATTGTCATTTCACCATAACCTTATAATCCAAGTGTTCCATAATCTAAAAAAAGCCTAAGAGAAAACATCAAGGGCATAAGGCTTGGATTTCTAAAAGAGTTAGCTACTGATATACATTTGAAGTCCATTTTCATTCCTACTATGCATGTATATTCACCATTGGGATTTCCACTTTATATAACATTTCTTATTCTTATTTGCATGACCCAGTTCTGTCTTGCAAGATTCATGGCACATACCATTCTCTATTCCTTTGTTTAGACAACATATATTTAGTTGATAACTAGATATATGCATAAATTGACTCAAAAAAAAATCAATATGACCATCATAGAAGATCATGATGCATATTTGATGACAAAGTTCTAATCTAAATTCAGAAGGAAATGTTCAAAAAGAATAACACAGCTCAAACTTACACCATTGTATAATTTTATGGCTTCCTGATAGAATTGTTTTCTTGAGTATCCTTCTTTTTTCCGTAAATGAGCAATTGCATAAGCATTTTTTAGCTGCAGGTGAATACACAAAAATACAAAAGTTGGAGTCAGTTTTAGTCAGCATTGGATCAAATAGCAAAAATACCAGGTGAATAATGCATATTAAGAAACATGCATACCTTTGCTAAACATACTTAAAGTAGGTTGGGTAATGTAAAACTAAAGAAAATACTATTTACAAAACTAAAGTAGGTTGGGTAATGTAGGAATTGCATTTGGGATATTATATGAGAAAAGAACAGCATCAAAGCATAAAGAAAAACTCTACAAGACATCTATTTGCCATCATTTCGAAAATAAAAGAAAATTTCTTCTTTATGATATAGAGTGTTGAACCATTGAATATGAACACGCACAGCAAATTAGTGTAGTAAGGATTCAAATGTTAGAATAGATGAGTGATGGTACTTCGAATAAGCTAAGAAATGATTTATCTAGAACATAATGGAGATACACCTATAGAAAATAAAACAAGGAAAAAAATTTGTAAATAGTTTGGTACTCCCCATAAAATTTCTATAGATGCACTTGTAAAGAAAGAAGAATTAACAAATTTAAATAAAACTAAAAGAGATAAAGGATGGAAAAATTTACTTGGTTAGACTAAGTAAAAAAGGACAAAAGTATGTAATCTAACAAAAAGTTTAATAATTGATATGAATAAATGGAAGGAACAAGGTATGCCACATGAACCAAGTTGGTGTCAGTTTCACTACAATTGGTAGTACCAAATCATGCACACAATTTAGTACAGGAGCAAGCCAACATAATTTCAGTAGCTAAACACACGAACCATGTCTGTCACCATATCTCATTCTATTAATGTAAATAGACATTGCATACAATATTCCTATGAAAAATTTAAATGATGTGACTATGACAAGCATTTGACTTATTGGTCAATGAAACGAGAAAAAGAGGGAAAACCATATATCAAGCAAAGAGACCAGGAAAAGAAAGAAGATAATAGAACTACAGTTCACGAGTTCACATTGTTGATTTGTTGCTGAAAATCAACTATCTTGAGAATTTCAGAAGGAAAAAGGAATCACAGTTAGCATGCGTCCTTGGAAAGGAAACACAGCAAATTGAAGAAACTGAGATGACAAGAAGCATGTCAAAGGAGGAGAATTAGCAAACAAACAGATTGGGACCAATGAGAATCAGAAGTACCTCCATAATAACATCCTCCTTTGTTCTTCTCCAGCCACTAGGTGTAAACCATCTGTCAAGCAAAATAATAGATGCCACATGCCATTAAATTTATGAAAACCATAATCTATTCTAGGAATCCACATGCAACCAATAAATGAAGAAACCATAATTCACCAATTTATTTGGTTCCAAGCTCCAGCTAAAACAAAAAAGGAAATATAAAAGTGTCAACGATAACCATCACCAAAACCTTATTCCCACTATGTGGATCAGAAACTGAAGTAAAAAGAAAGTGACACATAACACACATGTCCTAGGAATAGTAATATTAAGAGCCTTTTATTGTTTTAGATCTCAATATAGAAGCAATTGCTTCTTTTCCTAAATTTCCTAACATACATCATCCATGATGTCAAAAGCATGTATTAATAATTCCAACAAAAACCCTTTATAAACACTACTAAGTATTGGTCAAAAGATTTTGAAGATTTGTTTTACATGTCACAAATAATGAACCCTAAATTCACACAGTGAGAATAGTAAAACAAAAGTAGCATGTTTGAAAACAAACCGTTTCCAAAAAGGAAAAGGTTCCCGAGGTTTATAAGGCTCAAAGATGAATCCTGGACTCAGCATGGTTACCTTCAGGGCACCCTGTAGAACGAAAATCCAAACATGATTAGGCATTTATATAGAGAAGTGTCAAAACGGCATGTCTTCTACCAAAAAAAAAGGCATGCTCATTAATTGCACAAAAAACTGATTTGAGAAACAAATATTATCATCTATACTTGCATAATTTGCATTAACTAGCCAAGGGGACTGAATGAAAATTTGTGACCCATATTGAAATATTTCCATTTTTTCAAGTAGTAACTACAAAATGGAAACTTTTGAAAGAAAAACTACAATTCGGGTATCACAAAGCATAAAAATCACATACCTGTCTCAATTTCAGAGGAGAAACATTCCCTTGAGTTGACATTGATCGAACAAATTTCAATAGGATCAATGATGACTCATTATTCTGGAGAAAAAAAATGCATGAATCCTGTACATTGCATGGTAGATATTTCATGTGATAAATTTGAAGTACCTAGAAGACAAGGTATTATTGATTATCAAAAATAACAATGCTTCATCTTTTATTGTTTTTTATGAAGTTCTATAGATCTGTATGTTGTGAACCATTCAACAATTTTCATTTTAGATATACACTTATACTTTGATCACACTTTTCAAATGATCAAACTATTGAATTCATTGGGTTAAAAATGTTAAGCCCTCCTTCATTCAAATCCCAGCACAACAGAAAAAGGAATGATGAACAACCCGCTAGGGGAGATGATCCAAGATAGATGGATATGCCATTCAAAAATATAGAAGGAAAACTATTTGCAATCATTGTGCAAAAGTGTCCAACATGCTCTTGTATTTTTGTGATCAGATGGGAGGGTTATTGAAGGACACAAAGGGCCCGTTTGTGCATGTCGGAAATCTGAAAAACGAAAATTTAGGAAAAAGAAAAAGAAAATTAGGAAATGGAAAAAAATTTAAGACTATTTGTACATGTTACAAAAATTCTGAAAAATTAATTTTAAAAAATTATAAATATTCTATATTTTAACATTTCAAACATAATTTCACATTTTCCATGTAACCACAAGTTCAACAACGGTCAGAGGAGGCTAGACAAGATATACGAGATTAAGAAAGTATGTCATGATAAAATTTTCGCTAACTATAAAAATTTTATCAACCCAACAGGTGAGAAATAGCATAAAAAATCTATACATATAATGATGAAAAAATTTAAAATTATTCCACATTTTTCGGAATGCACAAATACCTGAAAATCCAAAAATGTTTACAAAATTTTCCTTTTCCAAGATTTCTAATGGACACAAACCCCCCTAAAGTAAAAGAAAAGTGAAAAGGTCAAAAGAGTTGAGAAATTGAAGAAGATAATGTTTAAACAAAGCCAAAGCCTAAGAGCAAGTGATGGACATACACTATCTATTCCAATTGACTGCTCAAATTCAGATGATGGCATTGCCTACCCATCAAATTGTAGGGGAAATGAAGAGAGATAACAAATATAAAGAAACTGTTTTGTAATTAAGGGAGGAAGAATGGAAAAAAGAGCAGATGAGAGCCTTACAACACAAGAAGTTTGAAGTTGGTAGTGCTGGTAGTAGTTTTTCTTAGGTGTTGACATATACACAAAAGGAAAGAGAAATTACAAGAATGTTCATAACCTATGATAAAAATCATGACAATCAAAATGCATCAAAGAACAAAAAGGTCATTGTTGCACAATGACAACTATGCTACAAAGCCATGACATGACATGACTAGAATTATGATAGTCTCAAGATTGGTACTAGTCATAGTGTCCTTGTGGACCTTGCAAAACCAACCAAAAGATTGAATAAGAGAGCGGACCATATCCACCCTCAAAGGATTAAAGGAATTCTTGTCAAGTGAAACAAAATCTTCTCCCCAATTCAATGTCGGTTAAGTTGTCTTTCCTCAATACCACTCCACTAAGAGTTCTTTCTATGTAGTGTTCAAAAATAACACTAACAAAACACCTCCAAGCAACCTTTTGATAACCTAATTACTCTTAACCTGCCACTTCCTGTCCAAGCAACCCTCCAAGGTCTTAGGATCTAACCACCTCACAAACAAACTATACACCTCAACGAATTGTACCCGTTTCTTGTGTTCACATACGCACAAATGCAAGAATTTTATTAAACAAAAACTAGAGAAAATAGACGAAAATTTCAACAATTGGCCCTTAAAAGGGATTGTTGATGTTTCGTTCTTCTGCAAGGACGAAAAGCAAGACCAAACATTAGGACTTTTCAAACCTAAGAATATCATCAGTTGTTTTTACCAAATAAACCACAAATTTAAGAAAGTAACCATGAACACGGTTGAAAAATAAAGCAACAAGTTCTAATGATACCTTATTGGTAGGAGAGTGGATCTCGGAACCAGGGAAATGCTGAGCTAAGGTGGAAGCGATGGTCCTGGAAGAAGCCGGCGTGACAATGCCTCTGCCACCGAGAGCTTGAGGGAAAGAGGGGCACTGATAAGGTTTAGAAACCAAAGCAAAATGAAATGGGAAGAAAGAACGGAACACATATCGAAGTGCTGGGAGGGTACAAGTACAAGAGTGGACATCGGCGAACGAGAGGCTTCTTGTCCTGCGTGGGAAAGGTCGAGGACAAGTGAGGGAGCAAATAGAACATGATGAGGATGGTGATGATGCGCTCCGTGTCGAAGAGAAGATGAGTAGAAAGGCAGTAAGAGTGAGGAAGCGAGTACAGGCCGTGACGATGATTCGGCGGCGGATGTAGGAGGCGGCGATGGAAGCGCCGGAGAAGAGCCATTCGAGTATTCGACCGAGAGAGCGATGTGGCGGCGAAGAATGAAACGGAATGGAGGGAGTCCGACTCTCAGGAGGGTTTTGTTTGCAAGAAGTATGATTGAAAAAGGTATATTTTTTATTTGTCGAGAGGAATTATATAATTTGTGAGGTAAATATTTTGAATTTTATTTGATTATAATTTTTTTATTCTTGATATTACGATGACTCGAAGGTTTTTTTAATACAACGTTTTCTTCTTTTAAATGAAATCTAATACTATTTGTTGTACTGTACTTTCGATTTTAATTATCTACCAAAATTTGTATCACTCGAAAAATAAAAATTTTAATTTTTTTTAATAATTTTATGATATAAACCTTTTGAATGATATAAATAAACTTTAAGAATACGTTTGAGAAGAGATCTTCGATCAATTTTAAGAATCAGATAAAATTAAAATTATAAATTATAAATTAAATAAAATTAAAATTATATAGTAATTAATATAATAAAAATTTATATAATAATAATAATACATTAAAATTTATATAAAATTAAGTTAATAATTTGAAAAACAATTTTCAAGCAAGCATAAAATTGACTTTTCGTAAGTAATGCGTCGAACATGATTCACGTGAACTGGTCGGACATTATTCGGATCGAACCATGTGGAAATGGTATCGGTCAGATCCGAATCCGCTGTACATCGACAGTGTTGAGTGTTCCCAACCCTAAAATCATATACAACTAGGGTTCCATCTGATCTGGTCGACTGGTCCCTTCGTCCCCGCTCGTCCGTGTATGGATTTCTTCAAATCCGTCTTCGCAGTGGATCCCGACGGGGAAGACGAAGAAGTCCCTAATTCGGAAGCACAAGCACATCGGAATCCAGATGTGGACACCGCCGGGCCTGCCGCATCCACCACAACCCCCACATGGCCCTTCGGCGGCCTGATGAAATCCCTCGCCTCCCGATCTGAGTCCGTCCTCCAGAACTACACCCGCGACATCGAGGAGTTCGGATCCGGCCTCAGGAAGGAGGCCGCGACCTTCCGCGATGTCGCAACCCGCGTGGTCCGCGACCTCCCCACATCCCTCGAGTCTGGTGCCTCCGCAGCTCAGGAGTCGCTCGAGAACGTGGGCCAGATCATCGATGGCCTCGGAGACACGGTCTGGCATGGGACCGCAGGCATCATCACGCAGGGGAAGGACGTTCTCCAGGCTATCGATCCCGACGCCGAGGGCGCCGCTGATCAGCAGAATTCCGGCTCCGTGAAGAGGCTTAGCAGGTTGGAGTTGCAGATAATGGGGTTGCAGGGGGATCAGGCGACATTCCTGGAGGATCCCGAGGTTGACGAGGATTACCGTAAATGGAAGGAGGGGTTTCGGTTGTCGGATGACGAGATCGACGACGACTGCACCGATAATGCGGTTCTCCAACGCATGTTCGATAGGCTGGTTCCTCGATCCGTTGATTACGATGCATTCTGGACTAGGTATTTCTACAAGGTCTTTAAGCTCAAGCAGGCAGAGGATGCCAGGGCTAAGCTCGTCAAGAGAGTTATTGCCAGAGAGGAGGATGACGAGGATTTGAGCTGGGAGGTCGAGGACGACGAACAAGAAAAACGAGAAGAGAAAGGAGGGGTAAAGCAAAAGGAGGTGGTGGCTCCAGCCGATGAAGGAGAGGGAACCAAGAAAGCAGTGGAGGGCAAAGTTTCTGAGTCGCTTCAGGATGTCGCAGGGGCGGCAACAACAACATCAACTGCCATGAAAACCGAGCCCGATAAGGAGGAGACAACTTCACATGCCGAGACGGCTGTGGGAGAGAAGCCTGTGACTGTGGGTGGACAAGTGCAAACGGCGGTGCCTCCTTCGAACTTAAAGGTAGAGGGAGATCCTAAACCCACCAAGGCCAACGATAAGAAAGTGTTGGACGGCAAGGACAGTGATAGCTCTGTTGTGTCCGCCCAACCATCCGCGCAAGTGGAAGACGACCTTGAATGGGATGAGATTGAAGATCTAGGGGAGAATGACGTGAAGAAACCAGCGACTTCCGCTACCGGTGTCGATAAGGACGACCTGCGCAAGAGGCTCAGTGTTGCTGGGGACGACGAGGATCTTAGTTGGGACATCGAAGATAATTAGCATGCACGTCTCCAATTACTGACGACTTACGAGTACGACTACAAAATTCATCTCATTTCACTTTCGTAGCCCCGTGTTTCCTTTCTAAATGAATGTTATTATGCATTTCACTTTTTTTTGCATGATAACCTGGGCTGTCTATTATATCACATTTCATGCTTTTCTGTATATGAGAATAACTACCGTTTCATTTAGATGCATCATTCTTGTTACCAATTTTAATGCTTGTTACGTTCCAGATAGGTGTTAATTTATTTAGTTTTTCATTATGCATCATGATCGGATTTTCCAGATAAGGTGGCTGTAAGTAAGGTTGTGAAGGATCATCCTGTGTGCGCGTATTAGCTAACCAAAAGAAAAAATGACAAGTGTTAGCCAGAAAATTAGGCAAGGATTGATTAAGCATCTGTTGAGAATGCCATACGCATACCTCATTTATTATGCAGCTGCTAGGCTTCCTGTTTTCAGGTATTAATTAATCTCCATTGAAGTGGGTGATTGATGAGGTCTTGTAGAACTGGGGGTATTGGTTTAATATTGCCTACAAGGGCAGACAAGATCACATAAAGACTTTTGTAGGAACCACAGAATTCAAAGTTCCCTCACACGATGACTGTATCCCGGGCAATAAGATTAAAGGACAGAGACTGACTATTCCAAATTAACCTCTATGTCATACATCAATTGCGTACTTGTTATTGATGTGTGTTGTAAAAGGCTAGACATATGTTAGCTTTTATGAATTTTTACATACTATTAAAAAAACTCATTGTATTTTATATAATTCTGTTATGCAAAGTAAAACAATATCATTGTCTAGAATTGGCAGTAGTTTATGACGGATACATCCATTTATGCTGAATTGCATAAAGTGATCGACATATGATTTTCTTTTGCTAACCCGATGGTTTATAAGCAGGAACTCAAACTACCGTCAGAAGCATGCGATATATGAGAGGCAGCTGCCTGCCATGTAGTCATGGGCCGTCTCAGAGACGTACCTGTTGATTCCTCTGCAGTTGGGTTGAACATTGGTACACCTCTGGCCGAATGATCTCTCTTTTGCTTGCAATTCCCTTTCAGTTGTTTGTTGAACAGAGTGTACGTATCACCTGAGGAGCAGGTGGTGAGAGGTGGAGTAGGTATGGAGGAGGATATAATGGAATAAAATGTAAAAACTGGGAGACAAGTGAAGGAATTTAAGGAACATGTTTATTTGATTCAGCTGAAACTATGGTGTTTGTTGATACAAGTAAAATACATGTCTGTAAAATTATTCCGTCAATGAATGCCGTGTCAAACATGTCACAGCAGATGAGGTTTCATCTTTTTCTTGGATTTTTGAAAGATCAGACAATGTTGATGATACTTTCAAAGACCGGCCGGCACAATATGTCTTCTTCTTCCCGAAAATGAGAAAATAAAATAAAGAAAGAAAGAAAAAGACGATTTGTTCGTCACTGACCCGATAACCCTCCGCTCCGACCGAAGTCCATTTATGAATCCGTCCGTGAGTGCGTGCATCTTCATATATATATATATATATATATATATATATATACAAAACACGAGTTTTATAGGTGCCTACAGAAGTGAGTTCTGTAGGTGTCTACAGAAATGAGTTCTATAGGTGCCTACAGAAGTGAGTTCTGTAGGTGCCTACAGAAGTGAGTTCTGTAGACGCTTACAGAAGTGAGTTCTGTAGGCATCCATCGATCGTAAGATTGACGATTGAAATTTAAAAACACTCTTTCTCATGCAGGTGATATTTAAAAACATTCACTTTCATGTAGTAGGTGAAATTTGTAGCGTGAAATTCTTTTTAGGGTGGATTATTTTTAACTTAAATATTATGGTGGATTATTTATAAAATAATTCGATTTTAATTATGTAGTATTTAATTAAAATAATTTAGGGTGGAATTTTTGTTCACTTAAATATTAGGGTGAATTCTTTTTAAAATAATTCGATTTTAACCAATTACTGAAAAAATATTTTCATTAAATATTTAAAAATACTCTCTTTTCAATCGATTATTTTCTGTGTCGTTGTGTTTAATTTCAATTACGTTATGCACATAGGAGTATTCAACTTCTACATTTGTCAAGGATTTTACGGAACTACCGTTAAAATAAAGACGTGACGTACGGAACTACCGTTTATGGATCATAATATTTATGTTAAAAAAAATCCACCATGAAATTTTAAATTCACACGTGATGAGAGAATCGGCGTTTTATGTTAAATGACCGAATGATCTCATTAAAAGATCAGTATTTTAACATTAACATGTGACTTTTAAAGTTAGCCGCGTGCGTTCTAAAGTACACGCCCAATTACTGAACATGACATGTTAATATTAAAACGCCGGTCTTTTAATGCAATCGTTCGACCGTTTACCATAAAACGTCGCTTCTCTCATCACGTGTGAATTTAAAAGGTCACGTGTGAATATTAAAATGCTGGTCTTGTAATACAATCATTTGGCTATATACCATAAAACGTCGCTTCTCTCATCACATGTGAACTTAAAATTTCACGTGACATTCTACGGTCATATTTCACAAACTATATGCATATGTGACAGTTATTTAACTAACTATATCCATTCACATTACTTCTCTGAACGGTTACAAATAGTAAACATATTTAATCTAATAAGTTAAACATTTAAAACACTTAATCGAACATTCGAGTACTAATTAATTTAGCATTAAGTTAAATAATTAAAACGCCGGTCTTTTAATGCAATCGTCCGGCAGTTTACCATAAAACGTTGATTCTCTCATCACGTGTGAACTTAAAATTTCACGTGACATGTAAATTATACCCCTTCGAATATTAAGTTGACGGCCACGCTGTACAGCACACGTGACTAACTTAAAAAGTCACGTGTCAATGTTAAAACGCCAGTCTTTTAATACAATCGTCCGACCGTTTACCATAAAACGCTGCTTCTCTCATCACGTGTGAACTTAAAATTTCACGTGACAATCTACGGTCATATTTCACGAACTATATGCATATGTGGCAGTTATTTAACTAACTATATTCATTCACATTACTTCTCCGAATTGGTACAAATAGTAAATATATTTAATCTAATAAGTTAAACATTTAAAACACTTAATCGAACATTCGAATGCTAATTAATTTAGCATTAAGTTAAATAATTAAAACACCGGTCTTTTAATGCAATCGTCTGGCGATTTACCATAAAACACCGATTCTCTTATCACGTGTGAACTTAAAATTTCACATGACATGTAAACTATACCCCTTCAAATATTAAGTTGACGGCCACGCTATACAACGCACGCGACTAACTTAAAAAATCACGTGTGAATGTTAAAACGCTGGTCTTTTAATACAAATGTCTGGTCTTTAAAATAAGTGGTACTATTGAATAGTAAATATCTTTACGGTAAGATCCGATTTTAAAAATTCGACAACTTTAACCCCCAATCTATAAGCATATATAAAGGTTAAATTCATACTCCAGTGTGCCCTAGTCGCTGCTTAGTATTTCGTTGTAAGCCAGTCTTCCTGAGCAAGAGTAAGTGCGTCCTACATGACTTGGAAAAGAAGCTTCCCCGTGACTAACGTAGTAATGGCAGGCGAGAAGAACATTGTAGTTCCACCAGTACTCTTGCGTACATGGCAGGTCAAAATTGACAAAGTGGAGGAGGAGATAGAGCTATTGAAGTCCAGGTATGACTTCTCTGCCGACGTCTTTGAAGTTATTGCAGAGGAGGTCGACATTATCCAAAGAGAGAACTTGCGACGGTGGTTACAGTCGGAAGGACAAAAAATACACAACATCAGGTCTACTGAGCTGAAGGTGTTAAAGGATTTTTCTGCTTCCATGTCACCGTTCAGTAGGTTTGAAAAAGGAGTGTTCTACAGCTGCAGAAATGAGATATAACAAGTCTGCTCCAAAGCCTAGCATGGAGGAAGCTCCTGTACATGCCATTTCAGTAGAATCAGTTTCTGAACATTACAGTCCTCGAAGAATATCAACTGAACAAGGCATAGAAGAAGATCAGTTGAGAATGGTTGTACATCAGTCACAGACAGAGAATGTTGAAGATTTACCAAGCACATTCGATAACTTCAAAAAGATCCCAAATCCCGAATCGCAGGTGACGAATCCCAAATCCCAAATCCCGAATCCCAGGTGACAAATCCCAAATCCCAAATCTCAAATCACAGGTGACGATCTCCTGCTAAAATAAATGGACTGCTTTTATACAGGTGTCATTGGTGGGAGTTTTTTTTTTTGCGAGAGAGATTTTTTTTTGGACACTCTTTCTTTTCATCAAACAGTCGTTAATCTTTAATCCAACAGATGCCTACAGAACCATTAAACTATATATATATATAGAGGGCACGAGTTCTGTAGTCACCTATAGAAGTCACTTCTGTAGGCGTCCGTCGATCGTGAGATCGACGGTTGAAATTGAAAAACTTAAAAACACTCTCTCTTATGTACATGAAATTTAAAAAGACTCTCTCTCCTACAGCAGCTAAAATTTAAAAGCAGTCTCTCTCATTGGTAGGTGAAATTTAAAAACACTCTCTCATGCTACAGCTGAAATTTAAAAACACTCTCTCTCATGCTGCAGCTGAAATTTAAAAATACTATGTCCTTTAACTTAAACAATTCATTCACGTGTGTATAATTAATTTTTCATAAATTAGCAATACAGTGATTAAATTTGAAAGATGTTTGTGGATATTTTTTAACTTAAATATTATGGTGAATTTTTTTAAAGATAATTCGATTTTAACCGATTACTGAAAAGTTATTTTCATTAAATATTTTAAAACACTCACTTTTCAATCGATTATTTTCCATTTGTCATTCTGTTTAACTTCACGT